>JAJOOS010007953.1:0-38294 GCA_029582725.1 Solanum chiquidenum | reverse complement strand
ATAATCTATGTTTGGCTTAGTTATTACTTCGCACCAATCGACACTAGCCTATTAGATAGTATCACACTAAATCTATGTTGATAATTCTTTTCTTGTTGATTACCTCCTTGTTCCGGCAAGTAGCAACAAGGCGAGTTCTAACGTTTGCAACCGCTAAAAAGACTTCTAAACGAAAGAATTATCAATGCATGCAAAATAGTATTCAAGAATTGCTTATTTACTATTCATACTTTGTTAATCGCTCGTGGTTCCCACAACCCTAGTTGTGGAGTTTAGTTACCCATAATCATATGACCACAATTCATTGTTTTTAGATGAAAGAATTATGAACTTACGTAAGAAGAATAATAATCCCAGAAATTCAACTTGAACTGCAATACCAAAATCTTCAAAACGAACTTAGGAAATTAAGAATTGCTAAAGTTGCAAGTTAATCTCCCAAGTCAAGAACTAGAATAGAATAATAATATCTAAACCCTAAAAACGAGGTTTACATGCCCTATTTATAGAAAACAAGTCCTAAATTAAAAAGTAAACAAAATAAGGAAAGTTTTGTTCAGGCACGTGTCTTCAATTCGCGAGACTGACTCACGGACCGTCAATGGATCTACGGTCCGTGAGTCGCTTCCGTCAGCCCAGCCTTGGAAAATATTTCAGCTTCCAAAAATCCAGCTTCTCTGAAGCAAACAACGGATGTACAGTACGGACCGTAAATCGATCTATGGTCCGTCAATCCCCCTCCGTAGCTCCATACTTGGAGTCTTCACAAATCAGGTACTGGAACCTTCACAGTATCAATCTATGGATCAACAGTACGGTCCGTAGATCAATCTACGGATCAACAGTACGGTCCGTAGATCAATCTACGGACCGTCAATGAGCGTCGTGGTTCCACACTTGTCAGATTTCCCTGATTTTTCTTTTATGCTTTGGCTGTTGATCTATGACCATCATCTACGGAGCATCAATGGACCTACGGTCCGTCGATCACCTCCGTAGATGCCCTTTTCTGCACTTTTTTCAGCTGTCTCTCTAATTCCGCGCCTGAACATCTTTCCTGCAAAATATGATAAAAACACATAAAAACCAATATGAAAAGGCCCTAGACACACACAACTTGTAGGTGAAATGTATTAAAATATCGTAAACTCACGGTATATCATAGATCAAGGATCGAAGAGGAGAAAGTTAGAGTTTCGAGCATTCTTTGAGTTTTCACCAATTTCACCAAAAACATTGTTCTTCCACGTATATGTAAGGGTACTCATAGTGATGGGATGATTTCATCCTTACGCCTTACATCCACTTCCTATCTGTAACGAATAATCTAGGGTTATATCCTTAGTTTTGATAATTCTCGAGTTGAGTTTCTTTGTTGAGTTCTGAATTTTATTCTTAATTTTTTAGTTGTTAAATATTGTATTAAGATTATTGAGTTGATTGTTCATTTCTATTTTTCAACATGAACCTTATTACTGAGTTCTTACCGAGTTAGCATTGAGAATGCTTTTAACCAAACTTTTTTTTTTGTCTTAAATTGAGTTTTGAAAAAGTTAAGATGATTTTTAAGAAGAGTTTAAAGTGTGATTTGAGTAAGAGTATAAGGGAACTAACAATTCTAAAATGTATCACTTTTTACATAGAGAAAAGAGAAATTTTGATTCTAAATGAGTTAGTGAGTTTAGAGATATTTCAGAGGAATTACCTTTTTAAGTGGATATTTTGAGTAATTAACTCAAGTTAAGAAATAGTATGTTTTATATATTTGAGAATGACTATATATTTATTGGGGGAGAATTAAGCACCAATATGTTGATGAGTTCAAACAACTCATATTCCACATAAATAATGTAGCTAACATGGGAAAAAGGCTCCTTATTGCTTTCGATTAGAGCTTTAGTAGATCCACTAAGTTGAGATGTTCTATATCCCAGCAAGGTATAGGACAGTTCCGGTAGCATGGGTGAGACATTGTATCATCATGTTGGTCATAGTAATTGTTGTCGGTTACAGAATCTTTGTGACAGAGTTAAGTATTTTTATCATATCACTTAATATGTTGAGTTCAGAGATGACTAAGTATTTTAAATGTTTAAATATTTACACTCCTTTATTTTTTTTCATTTGTTGAGTATATAATTATATCCATTGCATTCCTTTCATTCAGTTATTTCACTTTAGGTATAATACATACTTATACATTCAATGTACTGATGTCATTTGAAGAGCATATTCCTATGATGCAGATACTTGTTTTTAGGGTCATCAACAGGTGATTTTTTTAGATCACTTGCAGTTCTAGTAAGTTTTGGTAAGCCTCCTTCATTCTTTAGGACTCCACTTTTATGCTAGTCAGCCACACCAAGGGTATGATTGAGGATTAGCAATGGTTCTCTAGTGTCGATCACGTCCAGGGTGTAGGCTTGCGGCGTTACATGAAAAGGATATGAAAATAAGATACCCTCCTCTATTTTCCTCTGATTTCATTCCAGTCCAACGTATTCAATCGTCCTAAAGTACTCATTCAATTCAGTCATTTTTTTAGTGTTTCAAGTTCATGAGTTTCTATGTGTATTTTGCATTAAATTATGTTGTTAAACCTTTCCCTACCCCTTCCATGCTTAGTGCAACAATCATTCGAGGACGAATGACTCTAAGGACTTGATATTACAACACCCAAAAAATTTATAATAAGGCATGAACCATTCTTCATTTGCGTATAAGGTTTTATTGGGTGATTCTTAAATTGTTCACCGGTGTTAAGTTCAATTCCTTAGTGTAGGAATGGATTTGGATATGAATTAAAGTCACTAGAATCCCCTATCACAAATTTCAGTTGAAAGAATGTTTATTAATTAAGTTTTGATATAATATTCTACATAGGTAAACTTGGAACAATCATATATGTCCTGACATAATGAATTAGGTAGCTCACCACCTATAAAATTAAAGTACTATGAGTCCTCTTTTTTCAATGCCACCACATTTGCCTCATTTCAAGTTCGGAGTAAAAAGTTATGACCGTTTTATCAAAGACTACCAAAGTAAGGTTTTCTGAGTTAATGACGTACGAAAAACATCTATAGGTCGTAGAAGTTTCAATGAACTGTATAATTACTCGTGGAAAAAATAGTGGGAGTCAAAAAAAAATTATTTAATTCTTACGCACTTATCAACAGGTCCTAGAAACTTCTATGGGTCATACTTTGTTTCCGTAGAATTACTTTCGGAGCCTTAAATTTTCAATATAAATTCCACTGATGGGATCTATGGTCTTTAGATCAAACCGCAAACCATAGATGGCCCCATGGAAGGTTTTCCATAGCTTTTTAATAGGGGTATTTAAGTATTTTGTCACTCCTTCTAAGCCTAAGCCTAACATTTCTACACCTAACTAAGGTTTTAAGCAATATTAATCTACCATATTTGATGCAATTCAGAATGCCTCAAGGCCATTCACTCCAAGCCAAGTTTGGGAACTTCAAAGGATAGAAGTATTCTTCACAAAGATGGAGGTTCTTGAGCTTGAGTTGATGACAAAGAGGGGGTTCCATGCCTTGAATATAAATATACATGCCTGATAGGAGCTCCCAATTGAGCAATACCATGTTTTGATGATAACTTAAAGTGTGGGAGGTCTAACAAAGCAAGGAAGAGCAAGTGAAGAAGCTACCTAATTTAGCGAGCTGAGAGTTCTTTGACGACTCACCTAATGGCTTATGCGAGGGATCCAAGCTCACCTAAAGATCCGGGAGCTATAGGGAAGCTCCCACATTCGGTGACCTGGAGGTCATACGGTGACTCGTCGAGTTCCTTAGGCGAGCACGACCCAGATTGCCGAACCTCACATAATTCTTCCAAGGAAAGGTCACGTCGCTGACCTAGTTGGCGACTCACCGAGTTCATTAGACGATCCCGACCCAGCTCACCCTTTATTTTTTCGGGCAACTTTTGGGTCTCTTATAATGTAATAGCCTAAAACTATAAATACTTATTTTTGGAAATCTTTTTAGGTAGACTATTTTTAAAATGAATGATTAATGAATTGGATATCCTTTGAGAGACTTGAGAGCCTGGTGAAGCTTCTTATTAAACTTTGTTTAGAAATTGGGGTTTCTTGGATATTCAATTTACTTGAGGTCTTCGTAAGAGACTCGGTGCTTGATTCGGATTAGTCGATTGAGGTCTTTAGGTTTAATATACATTTAGGTTTCTTTTGGTTTCCTTTTCTTGTGTCAATCTATTTATCTTAATGAGGTGCTTGTTTAGGGATTGTAATTGGAGGTTTTAGGATTTAATACATACTTTAGTTGTCAATTGTTCCTTCTCTTGTATCTCTTCTTCTATATTTCTTTGTTGTCTTTGATTTCTGCATTTTTATTCTTAATTCGTGGCGAGAATGAAATCATTTTGTATTAGAGCTGAGTTTAAATTCGTTCTTCTGATTCTAGTCATGGGTTTGTTATAAAAAAAAGTCCAAAAAATGTTGTTCAAGAAAACCCCAAAAATATCTTGTTGATTTGAGTCTTGTTTGAAGTTTCTAAGGATAGATTAGTGTTCCCTAACCTTACTTGAGTCTAAATATGAGATATGGTGAAGTTTGGAATAGAATTGAAGAATCCACCATAGTTGAGGGAGCTTGTATTTGAGTCTTGTCAAAGCATTGGGTTTGTTTCCTGCATCAAAGGGAGCTTGTATTCCAATTTTTGTGAAATTCCGAGCTAAAACTATTGAGGGCTTTATTTTGGGTCTTCACCATTGTTCATAGTGTTCTTGGGGATCTTCAAGTCTTCAAGTAGAAGAATCATAAAAAAGAGGTGTTTGATCCAAAAGGAAGAGGAAAGGAAAGAGTACTTGTGTTGGTTCAAAAGGGAATTTACCAAAAGGGACAAGTACTAGGTCAAGGAAGTACATGGGTACCACAATGAGTGAAAAATCGGAGGCTGCATGTGTGCTGGAAGGTCCATTGGGAGAGCTAAGTCATACTTACAAAGACGATTCGCCGACTCGCCAAATGGGAGATGAGCTCGCCAAATGAACTTGCGTCTTTAGGAAACTCGGCGAGCTGAGGGTACTTCGGCGATTCACCAAGCTGATTCGGCAACCTACATGGAGTAAGTTGGGGATGTGAATTTCAGTTTTGGGAAAACAAAAGTTTAAGTTTGGACACCCGAGCTTCATTTTATGACCAATCTCATGTTTTAACTTCCTAGTCTCATTTTCCTTGATTCCTACTCACTTCTTTGATTCTAAAAAGTAATTTCAAACTAGTAAATTTCCTTACTTAGTTGTTGATTAGTCTTGTGTCCGTCTTCTTTCTTATGCTTTCTTTGTGTTTTTTTTTTGTTTTACTTTGTAGTTAACTTTTTTATTCAAGTCTGTTTGCTTTAATCAAGTTGTATTTCCTTCTTGAAACAAGAATCTATTCCGACCAAGAGCTTAATTGACACTTGTGTACCACCGAATTGAAACAAGTTTCAATATTAGCCAAGCCAATTTGTGAGGTATTAAAAGGTGAGAAAGTGCGACTGTTGCTCAAGAGCTTTTACTACTAACATTGTTTTCACATTTTATAGGTACAAAGAAGTTATAAGGAAGCATGTCATCAATCACCTCGGACCCATGTGACTATGATATGGGAGACTATGATTGTAATGACGGGGGATATGGATGTGAAAATGATTGTAATTATGGAGGCTATGGTTATAGCCATAATCAATAGTTGAATGGGAATGTTAGCTACTAATTTGGAGGAGAATATTTGGAAGATGGTGATCATAGCGCTTATAATGAAGTTAGAGAGGATGAAGTACCTTGTGATGTCTCCTATGATGATGATGGAGCATGTGAGAGATCTTACTCCCACTTCGAGAGTGAAGATGGTTCCTATGATGGTGACATAACATATTATTCTCCCCACTCCAAGGATGAAGGTGAAGGGAGGTATAATACTCTCTTATATAATAATTATGAGGAGCATTCCCCTAAGGCATGTGAAGATTCATATTCTTTAGCTTGTGGTAATTCTTGCCCTAGTCAAAGAAGTGTGTATGGTTACACTAGTTCAAGTCAAAGTCATTCGATGGGAATAAGAGAGTGTGCACCTCTAATGTCTAAGGATACTACATCCTACACTTCTCATTTTAATGCACACTTGTCGGGATATAGGAACCAAGGCATATATGGGGTATCTGTTAGGTGTCTCCGTACCAAAAGAGTTAGTCTTCCTATTTTTGAAAGAAATTATGATCTCGAGGGGTATCTTGATTGGGAGTGGCAATGTGAGCGGAATTTCCTAAACCATGATTTGGAAGATATTGGGTAATCCATATATGCCCTTGAACACTTTAAAGGTCTTGCATTGAGTTGGTGGAAACATGTGGGATGGCTTAAAACACTCAATGGAAATTTAACCCTTTGACATGGAAAGAATTGAAAGGGCTTATGAGGTTCAAGTATGTGCCAAAGGGGTATAAAAAGCTTTATAATGTTGACCCAAGAAGACAAATTCTTAGGATAAAGGTTGACATTTGTGGAGCTTTGGGGTTTGATCTTGTCCTCGATGATTGTTGCAATCTAAACTACATCACTCCATATACGGTAGCCTACATGAGCCTACCATGAATATCAAGGCGTTATCCATACACCATGGAGGGATGTAAGGTTACCGAGGTTGTAAAGGTCTCTTCCACACGCGGTGAATACTATGAGGAGGTTTGGTGTGATGTAATAACAATGGACTTTTGTCACTTATTTTTGGGAGCCAATTGGTTTAACAAACATAGGGTTCCATACAACAAAAAAATGGTCCAAGTAATTTGTGGATTAATGGGGAACACATCTATTTCATTCTCCTAAGGTGCACAATGAGAGATAAAAGATTGAGAGGAGTAAGGGAGAGGAAGGTGGCAAGCTTAGAGTGGAAAAAGAAGAGGTTGAGTGGAGTGAGTGAGAGGGTTGCCACTATCTCAATCTAAACATTTTGTTTATCCTTCACTTTGTAAGGGTTCTTATGTAGGTACACGCATTATGAATGGAGGAACACGAATTCCCAACAAAGAGCCTACCATTAAAGGTGTGATGGATGCAATTTTGGGCTGTCCCAACATTCCTAAGAAAGTGTCATTCCAAGGTAAAAAAGATCTTTCTTGTGAGCGTCAAGGTACAATAGCTAAACTTAATACTCTTACAATTGCAAATGAACAAACTGTAATAACTTGTCTTTATGTGAGCCTAATGTTTCTTTACTATGTGTTGATAATGTACATGTTGAGAGTGTGGATACACTAGTTGATCTTATTGATGACCGAATTGATTCTTCTAGTATGATCAGTTTGTGTCCACCTAGTGTTGACACCCATGCATTGAGGGATAGTTCATTATCATGTGATAATTATGTTGATCAACTTGTATTTGAGTGTAGTTCACTAAATAATGAATCTTGTGATGTCATTGAGAAACATCAATTTGGTGAAATTGATGATGACGTTGATCATTTCAATAGGAGTGACTCCTTGAGCATATCTTTTTTTGAAGATCCTACTACTTGTTTTGCTCATAGAGATCACGTGTTTAACAATGTTTCAAAAAATGATATGTGTCTTTTTGAGGGTGAACTTGCATGTTTTAATTCTCCCATGGTGGTTGATCATTCCCTCTTTAAGTACAATATCTTGTTTGAAGATGATGAAATCACTCCTAGTGAAGTGCCTAGTTCTGTGAATCATGAGAGTAGTGTAGTTCTTGATAGCTATACTTTTTATAGTAACCCACTATGGTGTGAAGAGTGCCCTCCCAATGATGAAAAATCTCTTCTTGGAAGATGAGAGTACTCTTGTGGGGATGGATTATGATAAAAGAAAGGTGGTATTTGTTTTCCCATTACCTCTTCTTCTTTGTGTGTTCCAATTCTTAATGATATGACCAATGATTTTGAGCCTATTAGTAGTCATACCTATGAAAACATCTTAGATGAAGTTGTTTTGCGAGACACCTTTCTCTATTACATGTTTACATATGATGATGTTCACCCTTTTGAGTGGAGTATGTTTGTAGAAGATAAGAGTGTCAATCAGACAAAAAGGGGTGTACTTGATACATGTTTATGGATTTCCTTTCCATTTGACCCCGGTAATGACTTGAATTGTGGCACTTGTGTAGTGATTCTTGGTCGAGATGACATGCATAATTTGGATGAATCTATTGACACCTTTCCCTATGATGTAAAGTCCTTCTTGAGGGTTTACAATCCACTTTAGGGGCCTACGTTGTGTATGGGGAAGGTTAGATTCCTAAACCCCTTTCTTTACTATTGCTTTGAGTGTGATCTTGTTGATTGTGCATCTTGTGGGGGTAGGAGTTTTTTGTCAAAATAAGATGAAGTTTATCTTAAATTCGCCATGATGTCTTTGTGTGTTCCTTCTTGTCCTTTAATGAGTACTAGGATCCTTGAACCTAGTTGTGATCTTGCACATAGGAACACCTTAGATGACCCAGTGTGCATGACACCTTTCTCTATTATCTATTTGCATATGATGATACGCAAGCTTATGTGTGTAGCATATTTTATGTTAATCGTAGTGTAAATAGGGAAAATGGGAGTCTCCTTGACTCGATGCTATATAAATCCATCCCATTTGACCCCATTGTTGGTCTAAATTGTGATGAGTATGGTAGTAACACTTTCTTTCTTTCATATGATTATTACTTGGTGTTATTACTTGATCCTATGTGCTTGAATGAGGTATGTTTTCCAATTTATGTGGGGAATACTTTTGTACTTTACCCCGCTCATAATTGGGAATAATTACCTTTTTGAAGTTAGCTAGTGCATTGGATGGAGTCTTAATTTGGGTTAACGTTGTTTATGACTTTGCACTTAGGTATGAGGGTGTTCATGTGCAACATGACTTAAAAGGGGAATTGTGCTTGTTGATTATTAATCCAATGAGGGTTTATATGTGTAGTTGCCTAAGTATAATGGTTCTTTCAATCTACCCCTTTGTCAAGGTCTCTGAAGTAGCCAAGTATCTCTTGTTTTGATGGGTTACAAACCCTTTGTTGATCATTTCGATGCTTGGTTATATGTTAAATTTGTCCATCCATGGCATGGTGATAGAATAGTAATTGATAACGCTAACCCTCATGCCATGAGGATCTTGTTATTATTTTCTTTTCCTATGGTTTTGCAATGTTTGGATTCGAGGACGAATCCTTTTCAAGAAGGGGAGAATGATGCAATTCAGATTGCCTCAAGGCCATTCACTTCAAGCCAAGTTTGGGAACTTCAAAGGATGGAAGGATTGTTCAAAAAGATGGAGGTTCTTCAGTTTGATATGATTACAAAGAGGGGGTTCCATGCCTTGAATAGTAATATACGCGCTTCGAAGGAGCTCCGAATTGAGAAATACCATGTTTGGATGATAGCTTGGAGTGTGGGAGGTCTAACGAAGCAACAAAGAGCGAGTGAAGAAGCTGCCTCATTCAGCGAGAAGGAGACCCATTTCAGTGACTCACCTAATGCCTTAGGTGAGGGCTCCAAGCTCGCCTAAAGTTCCAGGGAGCTGCAGCGAAGCTTCCACATTCAGTGAGCTGGAGGTCAATCGGCGACTCGCCGAGTTCCTTAAGCGAGCACGACCCAGATCACCAAACTTTATAGAATGCTTCCAAGGAAGGATCACGTCGCCGACCTAGTTGGTGATTCACCGAGTTCATTAGGAGAGCCCGACCCAGCTCGCACTTTATCCTTTTTGCACCACTTTTGGGCTTCTTATGATGTAATAGCCTAAACCTATAAATAGCTAGTTTAGGTCTTCTTCTTAGGTAGATTATTTTGAAAATAAATTATTGATGAATTGGATCTCCTTTGAGAGGCTTGAGATCTTGGTGAAGCTTCTATTGAACTTTGTTTAGAAATGGGGGTTGCTTGGAGATTCTATTTCCTTGAGGTGTTCTTAAGAGATTCGGTGCTTGATTAGGATTAATCAATTGAGGTCTTTATGTTTAATATACCTTTAGGTTGCTTTTGATTTTCTTTTCTTGTGTTAATCTATTTATCTTGATTAGGTGCTTGTTTAGGGATTGTAATTGGAGGTTTTAGGATTTAATACATCCTTTAGTTGCCAATTGTTCCTTCTCTTGTATCTCTTCTTCTATCTTTCTTTATTGTCTTTGATTTCCACATTTTATTCGTAATTTGTGGCAAGAATTGCATCACTATTACTCTCATTAATGCTTCTAAGTCTTAAATCAAGGATCCACGAGGAGAAAGTTAGGATTTTCAAGCGTTCTTTTAATTTTGTCAAGAACTTTGTTCTTCCATGTATTTAAGGCTATCATAGTAATTGACTAAGTTCTTCCTCACACCCTTAATCTAATTTTAGTCAGTAAGAGTTCATTTCAATATTCTACCCAAAGGTTCAATGAAATTCTAGATATGAATTTTGTTCTTATTCTGTATTCTAATTTCTTGATTATGAATTATGATATTTTATGCATTGAGATTCTTGTATTTTCTCATGAACCCTATTTATTGAGAAATTGTTCTAAAAGTCATATTTTAAAGGTTCGTATATGTGTTTTGCCAATACATTGACTTCGAACTTTGAAAGTAAGTCCATGAGCATTCCTTCAGAATGCATAATTTTGGAAAAGGATTTTTGAAGGCCGGGAGTGGTTTCTTATGCATTATTTGTTAATTGAGGATAAAATAACATAATTGATTATTTTTAAAAAAATCATTTTAGTAAAGTGAAGTGAAGTAAATGTAAGTTCTCTAAAATAGGACTATTCAACATTAGTGATATTGATTATTTTGGGAGTAATATTGAGCACTGAATTGGGTAAGAGTCAATTTTTAACTAAAAGCCCCATAAAATACTTAGTATGTGTAGGATAGGATCGTACCGACATTTGGGTGACTCCTCACCGCCTCTTTGTAAGGCATATTAAATGGATCCATACTTATAGTTAGCATCATATACTCTGTAAGGTATATGATGGTCCTTGCAACGTGAGTAGAATGTTGTGTCGTTGCTAGGATCATAGTGACGGTTGCCAGTTCGAGAAGCTCCCCAACAGAGTAAATTTTTTTAGTTTCATCTTTCTTTCATTGCATATCTTATTGTAAAGGAACAAATGGTTTTCACTACTTGTTCATATCTTATTTTTCTTGAGTTATATTCAGTTATCAATTCAATAATTTTTTTATTCAGGACGTATCATACATTTAATGTACTGATATCTTTCAATCTGAATCATCTCATGATACATATACATGTGTTCATGATAATCAACAGACTCTCTGTTGAGATCACTCCACTTTCCAACAACTTTTGGTGAGACCTCCTTACTTTTGGAGTACTCTAGATGATTTTCAGTTTAGTATTGATTTATTTTGAGGTGTTGTGAGTCTTGTTCCACCACCTATCTTGGTATTTTAGAGGATTCATGGATGGACAAAGTTCGATTGTTTCCAGTATTTTTCTCACATGTTTTATTGAAACTTATCATTGATGTCAAGTATTTTCAAACAACGTTTCAGAGTTTTCTTTAAATGATTAAAATAATCATCTATTAAAGCTTTGTGTATACCATAGAGCCATGTTAATCATAGTTAGTCAGGCCAATGATTCATTTGGAGCCAGCAATGGTTTCTGAGGGCCAATCACGTCCAAGGTGTAGGCTCGGGGTATGACATGAACAGAACAAGTGAACAATTTTTTTCATTTTGGCTCAAAATTATGGAACAATGAATAAATTAATCATTTTGGACAATCTCATAAGTTAAGTGGTCTAAATTCAAATATAGTTTATGATCATTTTCTATTCCACTAGGTTACAACCAACACATCATGAATCAAGACAAGTTCTAGATGCATCAACAAATAATTAATGATGCAGAAAATGCTCACATCCATATGGTAAAGAACTTCACTATCAATTCTTAACTATCAAGTTTTATGCATACATATTAAGCATAGTTGCCACATTCATATTCATAGATTGCCATACATAGATCCTCAACCATCATTAAAATCAAAGATACGTTGATGTCAAACAAAATATAACATATATTGCCACTCTTTACTGTTGCAACTATTTTTTCATTCTTATAGAGACACGTCTCTACAACACTTATAGTACTAGGAGTAGTTTATATCAGGGATGCCCTAGGCTTCAGAGTCTGTAAATGGTGCTGAGGTTTTTGTATATCCCGAAACATAAATAGTGGTGGCGGTAGTGGCTGGGGCAATAAATGAGACATCAAGAATCCCCTCAGAAGTTGGTGGTGTAGTAGTTAGAGTTTGAAACTCCATCACAACATAAACTCCACTTATAAGTCCTACCACTGCTGGCATTGATATGGAAGAAGCTTCACTCATACAAGCTCTCAACACAAATAACCTTAGTTGCTCATCAACCCCTGACCTCCTCTGAGCTTCCAATATATCTTTGTGCAAACTCAATAAGTCAATAGCTGACTCCTCTCTCTCCAATTCCACAATATCTGGAACTGAAATTTTCTTTGTTGTCCTCTCTTTTATATGTATGAGCTCAAAATCCCAAAGGTAAAAAAAGGATTGTACTGGAGTCCTTAATGCAGAACCTACTGAGTCCATATGTGTTGTTTCATTTCTCAAGTTTATTTGTTGAAGTCCATATAAATCTTCATTTTCTCTTTTTCTCTTTTTCTCTTTTTCTCTAGGCATACGATTTTTACAGAATTATAAGAATCAAATAAGTAAAGGACAATGAACTTGAAAACGACAATGATAATACCATTATATAGAGAAACTATATGTTTCACTGTGACTTTCTTAATTTTTCTTACCAATATTTGAAGGGATGTCACATTCAGATAAGTAGTAAACATCTCGCCGATTTTTAATGTAAACCTCCTTGCAAGATTCAGTACATGTTCCAACTACATAATGTTTGATAAACTTGGTAACTCGAATATGTGGTTTACGTCCCGGTGTCACCTGCAAATTAAACTCATTTAACGAACATGCATACATAGAGTCAATCTCATTAATTATTCTAATATAATTTTCTTGAGCTAACCTACAATGTTTCTTTTCTTTGGCTTAATTTTTTCTTTGTTTCATGAACATCCCCATATACAAGAAAATTGTAAACCTCAATCAAAGATCGAAACTTTTTGTTTGGCTGCAGATGATGGTAGACCTGTTTGCCAACTATTATTAAATATTTATTTTGTCACAATCTCATAAAAAGAAACTTATGTAATAAAAAAGTTTGGCAGGAAAATATTTATATTATTCAAAAGGGAACTTACGTAATCTATAATTGAACCACATGGACGATAAGTATTCTTGATGATCCAGTTTTGTCTTCTCTGTACAAATGTATAAGTATGCACGTAATGCATATTTTTGGGTATCATCTCATTCTGCAACCAAAATAAGTTGTATTTATATAATAAAAAATTATCCAAAATCTATTCTCAAAAGGTAATTATTTGAATTAAATGGGGAGCATAAATATTTTGTACATCAAGTGGTATACACAAGATATTGGAGTATCAATATTTTATATTCTAAAGAATCATGGTTTGGCCAGCACAATACGATGGAATCTATTTCTTCTCAATATGTGTAACTGTTTGTGTGCTTTATTTGTTTTCGTTTTTCCCATTTGAACTTCTTTTATTTATGGAAAAAAATGACTAACTTCTACTTCTACCTATATTGCTACGCCAGACCTTATGTATAAATTTTAATCAAATTTGTAGCCTGATCAATGATGGTTGTGGTTATGTATCTTTAAAGATTCACTAAATAATTGGATGCGAGATGAAAACTTACATCCTAAATCAGAATTATATTTCTAATTTTATTTTATTTTTTGGAAAATCAATTTATAAAGCTTCCGTTTCAAAGGAAATTGTTTAAAGTAATCGCAACCTCTAGATTTATCACAAATTAAATTTATTTCCACCATAGGAATGCTATTTCTCTTTCCATTTGTTCAAACCTAAGATGATTGACCTCCTCCAGGAAAAAATCATGAAAAACTTAGATCCATCTAACTAGTACTTGTAATTAATTTCCCAACTAGATAATTTCCATGTTCTTCATTACACTGGTACATGAAATGACTCTATGCAAATATTATTAACATAATTATCAATTTTAGACAAAAAAAATTATATAATTTTTTTAGATGGATGAAATAAGAGAAGATCACTTGACATAGTTTAGTCATATCATAGGTTGTTTTATATATTGATGAGTCAATCCATTAGTTTTTTAAACTATGGTAAGGGGAGGTGATAAATCTCATATAGAAGAAGGTTTTCTCAAAAGACTTATCATAGCTTAGCATGAATTTCACAAATTTCATACATTCACCGATATCCCCTTACTCCATTTATTACCATTATCATTGCCCGCCATTATAAAACACCGCCATCAACAACTCACAACTACTATCCTCAACCATCACCACTATCAATCACTACAATCAATCAACACTAACAGTAGCTACTACTTACAATTATTATTGACATCAATCAGCAAATCATAAAACTATCAACCACCAACGAACTACTTTCATTAACTTTTAATACAACCATTCCAAATATGTCTACTATCAACACACCATTATTAATCAACATAAAACCCTCAATTGACATTCATAACCACCACTAATATCCATCACACACCATATTATTATTTTGAAATATTTTATTGATGTAGTATGTTTTCATTAATTTTTAGCGAAAAATGGTTTAAATGACACCTATATTATGATTAGATTTGTTGTAACAAACTCATACTATACGGAAGGTCCTATGACTCACCTGGATATTTTTGTTAAAATCTTTTTTGACATTTATCGGGTGAGCTGAACAGAAATATCAAAGTTTTCTTATTTTGTTTATACAAACACACTGATCAACAGGAAAAACAAAGGTTTTCGATCGGTACCATTATCATTAACACTTGTTTTTTCCTAGAAAAAATCAATTGAATCTTTTGAAATTTATTCTATGAACCATATATTCTTCCATAGTTGAGTTTTTGCAAATAAAAGTTAAAAAAGTGTTATTTTAGCTATTTTTTCTAAGTCTTATATTTATTAATTTATTTAATAGAGAGTTTTTTTTATAATCAGATGTACAATAATAAGCAGTCTTATTATTTAGTATTTACATCTTAATACATCATCTTAATATTGAAAAGTATATTTGAAAGATTCATGTACATGTTATTATTCAAATATGCATTCGAATTTTGACCTAGAGAATTTCTCTTTATTTCATAACACAATTAACATTAAAAAGTTGTTTAAGAACCCATCAAAAAAAAATTTACATCACTTGAAAGAAAAGAAAATAAACAAATTTTAAGTGGAGAAGCTTTTCAATATCTTACCTCCAAAACATCGGCTTTTACTTCATCAAGTGCGGTAAGAGATATTGGAACTTCCATTAGTATTGCATCCTCATCATCGTCAATTTTGTATTGCTTCTAGTAGAAAATATGGAAGAAAAAAAATTGTTCGATCTTATGTAAAACAAAAATTAATGTGCTAGAATACCCCAAAAAAAAAGATGAGTGTCCATCAATCATATGCATTATGTTACAATATTAATGATGGTTGTTGTCATGTATCACGTAAGTTTCACTAATTTTATTTTAGAGGATGTACACAACCTCTAGGTCAATCACAAATTAAATTAAGTTCCACCATACCAATAATAGTTTTTTTATTTTGGTCAAACCTAAGATGATTGATCTCCTCTTTTCTTACCTAAATTTACCAGAACTTGCATTCTAAAATAGAAAAATTCATCTTATTCATTGCATTGGTATGTGAAATGGTACTATCTGGTTATTATTACTAAAAATGTCCTCCTTAGCCAAATATATTATATATATATTTTTTAAAGAAGGATAAAAGAAGAGAAGATTGTTTGAGATAGATTGTCTATGTCATATGTTATTTTATAGATGTATCGGTCCATTCGTTTAAAATTATGATAGGTGAAGGTGTTAAGTAGTACCTTTTTTCTAGGAACATGGTCAACTAGAAATTATTATGTACGCGATTCTTCATCCACGGATGGATAAAATGCTCCTGTTTTCCATTCTCATATGAGGCCGAAAAATGGATTCGGAGCAGGTCGGCACAAAGTGATTAATCATGCTCAAACATGAACCTATCGCTCGTAAGGGATGTTTTATAGATAAATAAATTTCCATAAATGGAATGAAAAGTGGGTTCATGTTAATATGGTAGAAAGATGGCTCAAAGAACCTACCAAATTATTCACACATGAACAATGAAGTACATTAACATATCTATTCAAAGATTTCTTAAAATATAATAGTTCACCCATTCCATTTATTCACCTCTATCGCCACACCCCTTCATTATCAATTTTCGTCATCATTGATCATCATTATCAACTACCCACAACCACTATTCTTAATGACCACCACTACCAATCACTACAATCAATCAACACCCCCACCCACCACTATTTACAATTATTATTTATTCACAATTATTATTTACACCAATCATCATCATAACAAGAATCAACGAACAATATCAACAATCACCATCATAGTTCACAACTATATGTTGTCAACCATCAACATCAATCACCACAACTATTAGTTATCACTATTTTCCAACTATCAACCACTACAAAACTACTACTATCAACTTCAACCACTACCACTGTTAGTAGCTACATTTCTACATGACCACCACTATCAATAACTACAATCAATTCACACCATCAACAACCATTATTTACAATTATTATTTACACCAAACATCATTATAAGAAAAATCGGTAAACAATATTGACAACTACCATCATAATTCACAACTATATATTGTAACCATCTTTATCAATCACCATAACTATTAGTTATATGTATGGTTCAACTATCTACCACCACAAATAAACTACCATCAACTTCCACCACCACCGCTATCAATAACTACGATCCACAACACCATTAATAGTCAATAAATCTTCCTGAATTGACATACACCACCACTGTATCTAGCCATCAAAACAATCAATCATCATTTATTTATTTTAAAATATTTTATTGATGTTATATTAAATTTATTTTATTTTTTTAATTTTCTTGATAAATGGCTGAAATGACACATTTAGTATGACTGAATTAACTGTAATACACTCATAATTTGCAAGTTCTATTAGCCTTTATCGGGTGAGAGAAATAAAAAGTCAACTCTTTGTTATTTCATTTGTACATGCATGTTGATTTAAAGGTAAAAACAAAGAAGTTTGATCGTTATCACTCATTTGCACTCTTCGATCCAGTGGTTTCAAAAATGTTTTCGGGGTGACTCACGAGGTGAGTCTTAGGGTCTTAGAATTTGGGTCGTAAGCTCCGAGAATAAAAATGTAACTCCTAGACATAGAAACGTATGCCCTGGGCATTAATTGTTTAATTATTTTTAGAATTTCTTTTGCTTTAAGTCATAGTTTTTGTTATTAGTGCAATGATATTTCTCAAATAATAATTATAATACTTATTTCTTCATTATTGGTTATTAATACATTTCTCAAATAAAAATCATAATATTGTTTTCTATATATTGTAGGTTATTTATTAAAATTTATTTGTAGAATCATTGAAAGTTTTACTTTTACTTATTTTCTGTATAATAAAATTATAACATTGAATATACATGATAATGCGCCCCATAAATCTCTGCGACTTACGCCTTGTGTCTCGGAGCTTACGCCTCGCCACTAACAACATTAAATGCCTTGCCTCACGCCCCCATATTTTAGAAAATTGCTTCCAACAAAGTAAAAATAGTAACCCTTCCTTAACATTTCAATTGAAATTTAATCTCATAAATCATTATATTCTTTCATAATTGAATTTCGGCTTATGTAACAATGGATAAATTTCAAAATGATGCTTTTAAAAAAATATTCAAGGGGATGCTAGGTCCTCCATAAAGTATGAGTGTGTTACTACAAATTCGATCATCGTTTAGTATCATTTATCCATTTTTCCTATACTTTATATTTATTACATTTTCAATCAAAGGAACTTTTTACATATTCACATGTTCGATAATAAGTATTCTTATAACTTAGCGTTCAAATTTTAATATGTCATATTAATATTGAGTAGTCTATTAAGAGATTTTTAATGCACATGTTATCATTCATATGCACATTCATATTTAGACGTCTTAGATATAATCTTAAAACAAATATGAGGCATATTTTTCCTACTATTATACTATTTTTAAAATAAAAAACTCTCTTCATACATTATAACCATTAATTCTATAATAGTAAATAATATCTTATCGACAAAATTTATCTTGAATGACCTATCATTTTTGGCATTAATATAAGACTTAACTAAAAAAAAGGAAAATTAACGTAAGAAGTTGTTCAATAAAGAACCTTATAATCGGAGGAACTTTACAAGAGCTTACTTCAATAACATCAACGTTTGATTCTTGGGATGTGATAAAGGATATGGGAACTTCCATTAATGATGCGTCTTCATCACCATCCACTTTGTACTGCTTATTCATATTCAAGTAGCAAATATGAAAAGAAAATTGATTAGATATTTGGTTAATTAAATACTTGTATGAAGTGATGAAGAAGGTTTCCAAAAAGATGTAAATTACTCGCTTATTAAAATATATACATACATAGAGTTACACTTCTATTATTAAAAAATCCATATTTAGTAAGCTTGCATTGAACGCTACAACTACTAAATTACAACATCTAGAAACAAAGACAAAATTAGACCGCAATTGCATACACGATAGTTTGATACAATATAGTATGGATACATTTTCCGGGTATATAAAAATAAAGATTAGGCATATATTTGATATATATATATGTGTGTGTGTGTGTGTGTGTGTGTGTGTGTGTGTTGGTGTGATGTTTTAATATTAATGAAAATATATTGTATGTCACATTATGTATCATGGTATGTCTATTAGTGGACATTACATTACTGGCTCTTTACTCTCATCAAATGTGGAAGAAAGTGGCCATTAGTTATTAGTAACTAATGTACCCACCAATTCTTCATTTCACCCATTATTCTATGTTTATGTCTTGTAACTTATGTAACACTTGGGCTATTCATTTGGAAAATTTACTACCCACTATCTTTCTATTCATTGCAAGGAAGAATTCATCACCTATAAATAGGGTAATCTTCCTTGTGTTGGATAGAATTAGATACAACAAGATGTATACATGAAAATATAGAGTGAAACAGATGAGTAGTATTGTATTGTATTTATACTGAGATTAGTGTAGTGAAAGAGAGAGTAGACATAGAAAATATTCTATGTCTTCAACTATATTCACTATACAAAAGAGCATAATTATATGTTGAAGGAAGGTGTTATTATGGGGAGCTTTGGACTCTTCAACTAATCTAGAGTTGTTTGAGTTGTACATGTTGTTGGGTTGTTGTATCATGAAGGGGACAAGTTAAGAGATATACTGCTGGATCGGTGTAGATTATGCCGTTGTGGGCTTGAATCTCCTTAAAGAGAGCGAGATATTCGTGCCTCAGCCTAAAGATTTTTTATTTTTATTTTTGTTCATTTTATTTCAACTGTAATTTATTATATCTGTTGTATATTACACAAAAAATTTTAAGGAAATTCATGTTTTGTTACAGTTTGAAAAAGTGCGGATATCTTGAAAGGGATCTCAATATCATTCCGCTCAAACGTTGCTCTCTTCAAGAGATGGAAGAGAAGAGAAGTACGGATAAAGTATTTTTCTACTTGCTCACTTCTAGTGGAGAAAAGGTAAAGGAAAAAAAACTACCTAGTATTTTCATGAATAAAGTTATTCTACTTTTCATGAAAAAATGATATTTAAAATCTTAAAATATTGGGGGCTCGTGAAATGAGGAAAAAAGTCATTGTGAAAAAAAAATGATTTTTGCATCTTTGAGAAATGCTCTAAAAAGGGTATTACAAGTGCATATATTTATTATGAAATAAATCATATGTTGTTTTTTGACTATAATGAATTGATTTTTGGCTCTAACATGAGAGTTATAAATAAATTATGCAAAGCATTTTGAGTAGTCATTTAACATGAAATGTTTTGGTGAGATAAATTTCATTCTTGGAATGAAAAGAATACCATAAAACATGTGACGAAATTTTCCTTGTCCACAAAATGTTGAAAATATTGTGAAATACAATATTATTGGTTGTGTGAGTCTTGCAACTCCTTTTGATTCAATTATCAAAATTGCGTGACAAAGAAAGAAGGAGTTTGCCAGCCCAATAAAAAATATGAGATATGTGACTAATTGCACTTTATAGGATATTCTGTTTAAACTATAGCATATACAAGAAAATCAAGTTAATTTACTTGGTACAAAATTTGGTGGCTTGTTTTATGAGAAAACATATTATGCTATACTTAAAAGTTTCATTGGTGCAGATAAATAAAATTTGATGATATTTTATTGAAGTGAGAAAAGCAAATCATATTGCTTGCTAATTCTACTTTGGAGGTTGAAGTAAAAAAGTTGAGCTTCAACTAGTGAAAAAGTGAATTTATGTTACTATCAAACACTTTATTTAGAGAAATTATTTTTATAATTTAAATTAATTGTGATAGCACCAATAAAATGGTTGAATAAAAAATCGTTATTAAAACAGCAAACTCAGACTCATGAGAAAAAAACACAGTATTGTGATATCATATTGATAACTGGTATACCATTAATGTTAATTTTGTTAAAAATTGTGACAATCTTGCAGATTTATAAACTAAGGCCTTAGCAAGATAAAGGTCCTAAAGCACATCGAGGGGAATTAAATAGAAGCTCATAAAATCTGAGTAATATATGAGGAAACCCAACCAGGGGACTATAGATCCTATAACCGGGTTCAATGGGAAGAATGGATCATATGATGAATTGTAGTGAAACACACTATTATAAATTTATTCAATCCTTATGATGTGGAAGCATTTATCCTATAATGATTTGTGGAGGTTGAGTCTTGATCTCTTAATGAAAGTTTGAATCTAGTATGAGTGTGATGTCAAATTATAGGAGCATTCTTGACAAATTTTACCGATGTGAGCTTGAAAGTAGGTCACTTTCTATGAGAATGGGCTTGTTCTAAAAAACACTCATGAAAACTAGGATAACAAATGGTCGTAATGTGTTGGCTAAAAAAAAGCTTATGTCAACACCTTGATTGTTGTGTGTAAGCAATGATACTTTATTTCCCTTAAGCAGTCATAGTTAAAGTCTGAGACCACTACTGACTCAGGAGTAAAGATTATTGTTTTAATAAGTGAAGGTTTAATGCAGAGCACACCATTGTTATGCATATTTCTCTACCTTCAACTAAGTTGTGAAGAACAATCTTATCTTAATATTAAAATGAGTGGAGGATTGTTGGTGTGGCATTTTAATATTAACGAATACATATTATATGTCACATTACGTATCATGTTATATATGTTTATTGGTGGAAATTAAATTTGTGCCTCTTTACTCTCATCAATTATGAAACAAAGTGGTCATTAGTTGTTAGTAACTTACGTAACCACCAATAAACAGATGAGCATGATTTAGAGATAGACCTGAGTCCTGCACTTCTATATACTCTTAATATAGCAGTAGAGAAAGAAATAACACTAGTTTAGGAGATTGTTGTACTAGCACAAACTTCATCAAATATGATCACTCAGATTATATATGGGTCCAGCATATTGGTGATGTTGATCTGTAGATAGATGAGGTTTACGAGACAATGATATTTTCTAGGCCGGTGAAGATTGGAGATGAGCATATTCTAGAGGTTCACTAAGATGAAGCCTTTGTCGTTCTATACTACTAAGTCTAAGGACACTTACAAGTTTAATAATACGTTATGTTAAGTATTTATTATTCATATCTAATACATAATCTTAATATTGAGATTTCAATTTAAAGAACTTTATTGCACATGTTATCATTATATATGCATTTAGATTTAGATATTTAAAATATTAAAAAGACAAAAGAATCCTTAAACTAGTTAGATAACTTTATATTTCTTCCATAAGAGAACTAACATTAAAAAAGTTATTCCAAAATGCATCAAAAGATTTCTCTAAATGTCTTAAAAGCAAAGAAATTAATATCCTTAAAATATGTATGCTAGACAATGAAGGAAGGTTTAAAAAGGAACCTCTAAAACATCAGCTTGAGGTGCGATACAAGATATCAGAACTGCCAGTATTTCATCTCCACAATTTACTTTGTGTTTCTTATCCATATTCTAGTAGAAATGTAAAACGCATAGTAGTTCAATATATTTTCAATTTTCACCAATATGATCATGCTAATTTAATATCTACTAATCTAAGGTTTTCAATTCGATATAAATGGCTCAGAACACTTTCATATATGATGAATCTAAACAAGGAAAGAGGTTTGTAATTTTTCATTACTTGATTTTCTAGCAAGGTGATATCATAGTAATGTTTCCAATCCTTGATGATTTGGCTATGAAACAAAATATTTATCTGTTAATACTTGAAAAAGAACATTCTCTTCCATTAAATTTATAACAATGAATAACATCATATGGATGAGTTACTAGTTTTTATATGAATGTAAATTTTCACTTTTTTATAAATCTATCTATATGTATTTCTCTCTCTCTCTCTATCTATCTATATATATATATATATATATATAATATACTAGTACAAAATAAGAAAGACTTGGTTAAATTTTTTGAAAGACGAAAATATTTGTGAAGAAATAGAGAAGGTTTTCAAAAAAAAAAGATGTAAATTACTGGCTCGCTAGTTATTATTATTTATGTGTGAAGTAAAATCTTAAAACTCAATCAAAGTGCTAGAAATTAGAATAACAAAACAGAAAGCCAAAGTTAAAGATCTTTCTCTCTCAATCTTATGCATTATGTAACAGGATTTATTATTGGTGTGGTCATTCATCTCAGACAATTCACTAAATTCATTGGAAGATTGATAAAATTTTAGCCTTATCAGAAATTATATTAAACTTTCACTCATAGCCACAATTATTTCTCTTTTAATGGTCAGACATAAGATGATTAATTTTCTTTTATTTGAATTTGCATTCATGAAGTAAAGAAAAACAAATTGTTAGACAAAGAGGAAAAAATAAAAGCTTTGATCCATAAAAAAGATGTGTTTCAATTTGTGATCACACATCTCTAAATATTCATTGAATTAGTGATTAAAAAAAATCATCGTAATTTCATATTTCTTTCTAAACAAATTAAGAATTTTTGGGAATATCAATTTTAATAACTTCTCAGTCTAAGGAAATTATTAAAAGTGTTAATACATTTAGATCTATCACAAATTAAATTTATTCCCATCATACCATTAGGTAGTTCTTTTTTAATTTTTGTCAGACCCAAAGGCTTGTGACATTTTTGATTAATTATAATAAACATTTGTTCATACTACCCTTTGTTGTCTATAAATAAAGAGGTTTCTCACATTTTTCAAATTGAATTTTAAGAACTTCAGAACTTCTTCTTCCTCTTGATAAATAAATTCGAGTTTTCTTTATTGTCGTTTAGTGCTTAGCTAACTCCACTTTTTTTAGGTACCGATGCATCAATGAGTAAGATCATTCTATTCGGGGTAGAATATTTATCATTAACCTTAGGTACTTGAGGAGGATAATTTACTTAAGGGGGGGGAGCTTCAATTCAGCGGATTGAGAGCGCACGTGATCAGCTACGAGGTAGGGTACAATCTATTTTCTTTTGGATTGTGTTCCATGAGATAATTCTTAGTATAGATTGTTCCACATCCATTCAGTAAGCCCTCTCACTACAAGTAGCATTACCTTGGAACCCATACACTCTATCTCAAGTCATCCACCACCTTCCACTTCCAACTCCACCATCTAGGTCATTCAACCCTAGTATTAGATCATAACCTAACCCCTTCTATTAAATAGAGATATCCTGAATAGTAGGTCACTACTAACGTTGTTAACTAGACTATTATTCTCCCTCAAACACTCATTCAAAAACTCCTAGTCCCTACAAAATTTAATCAAACAGATAACATACAACTATAATCACTATCAGAAGCATTACCCTGACTCCTAGTCCTCACCTAGACTAAACATTCACCATTCACATGATCCAAAACTCTACAACAAGCTATAACTGAATCGTCACACCCTTCAAATAACCAAACCTCTAAGGATCCCTCAATCATCACTACAATATTTAGTATGCACCCTACTCTATAAAAGAACTACCCAAGCATTTAAATACAACCACCCAACAACTCAAGGACCAACATACGATAAATATAACAAAATAAATAACTCCGGTCTACTCACAAAACAAAAAATTAATAATCACGTCATTAAGAAGTAATCTTGGTTCTCTCATGGAATCGACATACAAACTATTAGTGCACCTGACGTGGTACCCATGCCAATCGTTCGTACGTATCTGTGTGTTACCCAAGACAATAATTATGGATATCCCCATACTAGGCATGGTACCCAAGACAACTGTTAGTATATACCAAGCATGGTATTTTAGCCAATCGTGGGAAATATCTTTTACTAGAAGTGGTAGTTGAGTCAACCATCAATCATACATCATAATCACAATGAATAAAAAATACACTTGTACACCAAAGTAATCATATCATTGCATACTATTGAAAATATTCATCAATCAGATGATGTTCTTTCCTTTTCCAAAATCATATACCATGCATGCAATGCTATCAAAGCTTTTGACAAGCACATATCACATAAACGGAAAAATAAACAACCATCACCTACCCGAAAAACCATTTCCCAAATTATTCCCCATTGAAAATCTGATTAACCATAGTCATCTATTATAGGACAACACCCATCATTCCTCATAAGATCAACATTAACCAAGTAAATCAATCATTAATCTAAACTACAACTACCCACAAATTCTAACATCTAGACGTTGTGTCTGAAGGCTTATACATAGAATCTCCTCACAAACTACAAGATATTATATTTAAAAAGACGGGTCTAACTACTCACTTATGATTAAAACCTAGAAAACCTAGACCCCAGGCAACTACCAAAGAACTCTAGATACGAACTTCTAACCCTGATCGACGTAGATCGAGAATTCATGGATTTTAACCTTGTTTTCATTGAAGTCCCTCCCCTCTATTGTTCTTGAGCTTAGAGTGGCTTAGGAGAATTTTGCAGTAACCCTTTTCTATTTTTTCAATATTTAGTGGGAGAAAAAATAAAATTCATTGTGTTTTCTAGGGTCTGATTTTTCCAACCTAGCTATAGCGGCCATGTAGGAACTATGTGGTGCTGCCATAGTAGGAGACTTTCCATTAGGGTGGGCTGGCGTCAACATGGATCCATTAAAATTCTTGAATTTTATTTGTATAACCCAAATTTTAAATTTGCACCGTATTTTAAGAATTTTTGGGACTCCGCACCAGGTGTCTTTTGAAAAACGATGGATCAGATCATCACAGTTCAACAATTGATAAAAGACATACATGAATATAGAATGAAACAAAGAAATGTGATTAGGAGGGGTGTTTTTTTCCTCCTTATTGTAGATAAACAAGAAATGAGAGAAAATATGTAGCACATCAACTTTTTTCTACAAATCTAAAAAAGATTTTCCTTTCATATGTAAAGTGAAAAAAATTGTGTATTTATTATCACTTTCATATGGTATGAAAACAATAATCTTCATAGTCTAAATTGGATAAGTATTATGTGAAATTTATGACTTATTAAAATCTTTCTGTAGCTTCAAATGGAGCAAGGATGATGTGATTATTTTTCACCTTGTGTTTGGTATGATTTATTACAAGTTATAACATAGTCAAAAAAAAAAATCTTCCCAATTTATTTGATACGAATTATATACACTACATCTTGTAACTCTTAAATTTTTTTATAAAAATAAGGAACAACAACTTATCGTCTTAACAAAATAAAATATCCTTTAACATTTTATAATCAAAATCTATTCCACTGTAAATTATTTGTGTCTTTGTCTATCTATATATGCTTGGCTACCCGGTCCAATAAATAATTTAAGTTAGCAAACATGTAGTTTTTATTTCCAAACTATATAAGACAAACAATTGAATTGAAGTTAACTAATCATTATTTACACAATGATTTTCAACAATGGAAAATCGACATTCCTTTGTTATTTTCACCAATTTAATTGCTTGGATGACCATCTAATTAGTAAGGCAAATTTTATTTGTTTTCGAAGTATTTCAATTGATAAATATTAGTTTAGGACACTTACAAGATTATTTTCTCTGGAAGTGAATAGGTAACTATCAGAATTTGTGTTGTTGGTCGTTGAAAACCCGCACAAATCAGATAAATTTCCTTTATCCGGAGTCCAATGTCCTCAGAAGAAGTAGAACATTCGTTTGTGTTTTAGATAGATAACCCTAGCCGTTTAATGTGGTGGAAAGAAATCCTCTTTTTCTACACCTATAATGGTGTATTTATACACCTAGGGTTAGGGTTAAGGATCACTAGTGGGCTAATGGGCTAATCAAATTATTGGTGGACCTGACCCATTAATTATTGGAATATCGACACCACTAGGAAACATAAGCCTTATATTTACTCCTTAAAATCCTACATTAAAATAATTACCTAACAAAGCTACCATATTACCTACTAAAGCTACAAAATTTAGATGATTATACCCAATTCCCTATTTCACACTTAATTAGAAATTGTATTTTTACAAAATAAATTGTGTCGCCTATAGTATTGATGTTTCTCTCCCACGACATTACTCTACCAATTTAGCACGATTTAATTTTAATTTCGTCAAGTTCAAATTACAGATTTCCCTAAATTTACACTTTTTTGGGATTATTCATATCAGGTAAATATTATTAATTGTAAGTGTATCAGTGTATTTCTTTTTCCAATGACAGGATTGTTGTTGACGGATAACCATGCAAACCTAAAGTATAAAAAATGTATGTGATTTCTTTAATGTATCTACTATATCATGATATATTTTGTATCAAAAAGGTATCATGATATATTTTGTATCAAAAAGGTATCATGATACATCATATATAGGAAAGGTATCATGATATGTCATGTATTGTAAATGTATCATTATGTAATATATCAAAAAGTTATCGTGATACATGATGTATTGGAAAGGTATCGTGATACATCACATATTGGAAAGGTATCATTATGCAATATAACATAAAGGCATCATGATACACCATCTAGCAGAATTATACTATGACGTAATTTATCTGAAAGGTATCACGATACATCATATATCATAAAGGTATCATGATATCATTAACTATATAATCTAGGTAACTGTTCTCTACATTTCAAATCCCAAAATGTCATATCTCAACTTAAATGGTTCATATAGTTGATGCACAACAATAATCATCTAACTTTTATACTCTAATTCACAACCCCCAATTAAAAGAAAAAGAAAACTAAGCTAATGGGATAAATAAAAACCGTCATTAAAAAAAATTGAGATAGATTATTACTGGTATATTTATTTGTCATGACCCAATTCCTCGGTCATGATGACACCTACTATAACCCTCTAGTAGGTAACCCAACCCGTAACCCAAAACAACAAGTAATAGATATAAGGGTAGAAACAAATCAAAAGCAGTAATTGAATAATAGAAATTGAATAACAAATAGAAGCAAACAAAAATGATATCTATACAAAACATCCCTCCTAGAACTGTGAAGTCACAAGTACGGAGTTGTCTAAACACAAGAGTTTTAAGTCACAAAAATGGACCCAAAATAAAAGCTTGTCTCAAAAAGCGAAAGACTAGCTATCAAATAAAGGTCGAGGTCAGTAAGTACATGAAGCCAAGTACTTACCCTCACATTAGAACAGAAGCTCCAATGGGCTTGAATAATCAACGCCGGTAGCAAGTATCGGACCAACATCACGGAACATATGCAGAGTATAGCATTAGTACCAAAACAACATGTACTCAATAGGCATCATAGGCCGACTAACTCACAAGGACAGTGTAGACGAAAGCAAGAGGGAGTCAAGCCAGTTATTGTGGCTGTGCCATTTGTTGGGCCAAAGTAGTCTACCGACGGTGAAAAGATGATAGTAGACCAGACAAGACCACCACCATTACACCCGAATAAGTATGAAAATAAAAAGCAATATGAAATGATAGAATATAGACATAGAAAAGATCAAAGTAGAATTTAAAAGAAATGCAAATGAGTGTACTAATAATAGAAAACAAACTAAGTTCAACTAACTAAATGTAACTTACCCCCATAAGCCCAAAAGGTACACGCAAGCGCATTTTTAAGCAAAAACTTGAACAGACCCCCATAAGTCCGATGGGTGTAGATTATGGCTAAATCTATTAAGAGCAAGGTGTAGCCCATACCTCAAACTGTAGATAACCTCCAAGTAACCAATTAAGAGCCTCCTAAAGCTAAGGAGTACAAATCCTGAACCTCAAACTGCAGGTGGTCTCTCAAGGGGAAATAGGCTAAAGATAGAGTGTATCAACACCTTAGAGGATAAAGGTCATCAGGACTAGACCTTGAATCATCGATTATAATGGATTCCAAAGGACCTCATTTAAAGTCATCATCACAGAACCACCGTGGAATGACGTCTACTAGTAGATAATCAACACAATACTCCAAGCTCGAACCAACTCTATTGCCCAATGGTCAAACAAATCCTAAAATCCCAAATGTAATTCACGGGGATATAGAAAGAGGAAGAGTTGATAGAAGGCGATTAAAGTTGAGTCCTCGCCTAATCGAAGGCTTATTTATATCGGACTCAAGTATGCTACACAAGTCCATAAGGAGTTAACCATCTAAAATTATGTCGAAATAGAATGAGGCCAAATGGCTCCAAATATAGCACGACTACGGCTAGCACTAGTCTAAGCCTAGACTAAGGTCAAACATGCTCAAACAATGAGCAATAACATCAATTGAGGTCAACCACAAGGTAAGGGTAATCACATACCACAATCAACATGTTCCTAATCTTGAAAATCCAAAAATACACCTAAAACATGATATCTAACAAACTAGAATGATCAATTAGGCTTCCATCCCCAATTAACACAAATAAATATCATTTCAGATATTCAAGCCCAATTTAAGGTTAACCACAATTTGAGGTTAACCACAATTCGAGGCTCAAAATAATGGAAACCAACACCATGCTACAATTCACACTTTAAAGAACAACAACCAAGCTAAGGTTGTCCCAAAATAGAGGAAAACACCACAAATAAAGGCTCTCTGACACTTCCCAATGACACACCCAGGTGGCCCTACACTTTCCAAACATAGTGTAGTTCAAATAACCAAAATCTAGGATATATCAGAGGAAAATTTGCCAAAGGAAAATTATAATTCCTTGTTGATCGGGTCTGGTCTTTACATAAAGAATAGACCAAAATCCTACTTTGTGAATGCGGCAAGACGGGCGTGAAATCGTGGAGAATCAACAATTAACCCTTCTCAAATGCAATGAAGGCCTTACAAATGCAATGAAGGCCTTACAAATGCTAAGGGTAAAGAACCAAGCCCATATGAATGCGACAGGGACCCATGAACGTAGATAGGAGGGAACTAACCCATAGCCAATGAAGTATGGACCCCAAGAATATCGTGACTAGATTTATTGGTCTTTGCACACGTGCAAGCAAAATATTGATTGTACCAACTGATGCACATCAACTAGTTTTTGACAACTCAAAATCTCTGATGGGTTTTCATAATTTATTTAAAACCTTGTGCACACAAACGAGATATGCAAATCTATCAAATTCATCATTCCAAACTCAATGGAGTAGTCAAAACTTCCACCGACGTCACCCCTGTGATCATCAACACCTTATAAACCTCATCAATGAACTCTTGAGGATCTTCCTCAACCTTAGAACCATGAAACTCCGTACGAGTCATTCTAGTGAAGTCCCTCACTCTAGTTTCTACCATACCCACATTTGGGTTCATGGGAACCGCAACCTCCCTATTGGCTTGGGCCATCATGGCTTGAGCCAATACCTGAAAAGTAGCCCTAAACTCTACATTAGTCACTTGCTCGACCAAAGGGTCGACCGGAGTTTGAGAAGCTTGAGAAGGAGCTTTCTGTTTCGCATTCTCCTTCACATTCCTTCTAGCATAATCTCTTCGAGTAGCCATATCCTATAGAGCATCAGATATCAATTAGGAGAGAGACTTTAGAGAGCTAAACTCTATGGCATGACTTTAGAGTAATGAAGAAGTGGAGTTTCCTAAACATATTGTAGACTCTCATTCATAAATGAGGCGGGCTTCACACTTATGAACAAGAAACTACTCGATGTGGCTTATAAGATAAACCTAGGACCATTCTAAATTTTGTTTTTTGATTACCAAGTTTGTCACGACCCAAGGGTATACCCTAGATGTAACATGGTGTATAAGACTCCGAGAGGGTCCATGCAATACACTTAGCATTCATAACATAAGAAATAGAACATAAGAGATAAAAAAAGTACATTTCAAGTTCTAAACATTTTATAAAAGTAAAGCGGAAGACTAAACATTTGTCTCAATAGCCATCTAATACAATAGAATGAAATTGGGCCTAGCCCATACATCATGTCCAAAACAGAAGATAAGAAAGAAACTCAAAACAATGAGAATCTTTCCTCAAAGCCTAAGGACTCACCCAAGCTCAAAAATGTCGCAATCAACCACTAGCCATAAAACTGAGGACCCTAACTGTCAGACCCTACATTTGGGGAAACGTAGGCAAGATTATGCGTTAGTACAAAATAATGTACAAAGTATGATAGTAATTTATAAATATTTAAATAATTCTAAAATAGGTGATTTCATGACATGCAACTGACAAAGCTAAATCATGATATAAAAGGGTTGGAAAGCATAAGTCATAAAACATGGTCAATGCAAGCTAACATCTTTAAAACCTTTAACTTCATGTGAGATATTTCTTAACGTAACCTTAGTTCATTATTATTATTGTGGGAAGTAGCCTTAACCGACATAGAGATCATGAACTTCTAGTTTAAGTGGATTCCACTAGCTAATGTCTATCTAGACAATCATCCTATGGGGGCACATAGGTAAGGGATAAGGATATTTCTTCTAGAAACCAGCCTCTACTAACGGGAGAGGCTCCATCTCAATATCCTCTCAGTGCTAAGCATAATTCTCATGGAGTAGTCATTTTCTTAACTCATTCTTATTATCTATGGAAGGACACGTCATCTTGCCAATCCAAGCTAGGTTTCATTAGGATAGCTCTTTAACTTGGATTCATTTAGGTAAGAAAACCTTTCAATCTTAAAATCCTTACTATCTGAGAAAACCTTTCACAATCATACTTTCATGTGTATATGAGAAATCCTTTGAACAACACAATAACAACATCATCATTGATACTTCACCCTCAAAGAATCCTTAAATTTTTTTCATATATTTCATAAGAACATGCACAGTTCCATATTTCAGCCTTTCAAGGTTCAAAATCAACTTTCAATCATAAACATCTCGAAAACATGGGTTACACATGGGTTCATGGAAATTAATCATAATTTCATGTAATTCTATCAATTCATGCTTGATTTCATAAAACTTTTCTTTCATAATCTAAGACCCACATTATATGCTCATAACTAGTAAAACAGAGGGATTAATGATGAGTCCAAAATTTGGACTCATTTAGAGATATATTTTGATAGAATTAGTGTCCACGAATGCATATTTCATCTCAATATGAAAATCCTTAAGTTTAAGGTATTTGGACTTTGAGCTAAAGCATGGACACTACTAGGCAAGAAGGAAAAAGGCAGTTGAAAATAATGAAGAAATGAAGGTCTGAAGATCGCCAAGCCTAGTTGGCTAGTCATCGATCGGCCTTGAGATCACCTTTTGTTCCAGTGCGTTGAGCCCTGAAGGAAAATGTCAAGTTGGCAATGAAATGGAGCAGTCAGTGTGTCGCCGAACAGTTCTGCGAAGCAGTACCATATCGCCCAATGACTCAAAATGAGAAGTGACTAAAGGCTAAAGTAGGAAGGCGATGAAATCGACCAAACAGTAGATCATCGAATGTATCAGCAATCCCGACTAACTTCGCCGAAGGGTCCTTCGCAGCACATTTTCAAACACTATAAATACTTGATTAAATTTCTAGCTTAGTATCATATCACTATTATTATTAGAACTTTTTACAATTTTTGAGAGAGTCTAAGTTTTAGAGGGTCTTGGAGACTTTGTTCTAAGACCTTGAAGATTCAAAGGGTTTCAACTCCAAGAAATTGGACTTGGGTCTCGAAGATTCTTCACTCTTTATGTGTTTTAAGACTTAATCCTTCATACCCAGTTAATGGAAACTGATATTGGTATAAATTTTTATCTCTTTTACATGTCTAGCTAAAACCCCAATTCTTGGGGTGTGATTTTGTGAATATGGGTTAGATTATCTGTTAGGTCTAGCTTGTTGATGGTCTATTTGTTGTTTAAATGTGATTTTGTTTAGTAGTTGTGTATGAACTTAATGGAGTTGTAGTTGCAAATACGATTTCATCTTAGTGTTTTCGGCTTACTCGAGAGAAAGGTCGTAAAACTAAGACTACTAAATTAATAGCCGGTGTTATGGGGTCGACATGGGTTCATCTCAAGAGAATCAATCCTATTCCTTCTCCCACACATTCAGCTCGAGAGAGTGAATGGGCTAAGGTGGAGGCTGTGCTTAAAGCGGTAACTTGGTTTTCGAGAGAAACTGAATCAATTTGGAGTAAGTTGCTCGAGAGAGAATTTACCCCTACTATAGTCTAGCCTAGTCACAAATACTCAATAATTTACTATCAAAAGCATGTACCCGACAGTTTAGTTTATCCCGTATTCCTATCACATCCCAAGAATTCCATCTTTCTATCTACTTTTCGTATGTTTTTGCTCCTTCTAATTGTTAATTAATACAACCCCTCCATTGATAATTGACGTTTGCATCACGCCTTTTATATTTATTATGTTTATATTTGATAATATCAATAGCTATGACTAACTAGATTTAAATTTTATTTTTCTATTAATTCTCAAAACCACTCCCTTGGGACTTGACCCCAACCCTTGGTTGGGTTACTTTACTATTGTATGATCGTAGACACTCGAATTGGAAGTTGTGTCTTAATTACGCAAACATCAAAATAGGGCTGCTGCCGGGGAGTGGTGTTAGTTGAGAATTTTTAGGTACGTTGAATTTTTTTCTTGTTAATTATAGTTGAACTTACTTATTTTTTAGTTTTGTTTTTTGTGTTACTGTTTTGAATAGAAAAATTGAGCATATTTGTTAGCAACGGTGACCAAATGGACCACCCTCCTCTTAAAATGATGATGCTAAGGGATAGCATCCTCAGTTTCAATAAATTGGAGGGTGAGTAAGTTTATGAGTTGTGCAAAGGGTTAAGGCTCTCTTGCAGCAGTGCCTGACTCATGGAATTCCAGATAAAATGCTTCTGGAATGTCTCTACCCAGAGCCGGAAGAGGGGTTGCCTTATGAAAGTGAGGAATACCCCACTAATGGAACTTAAGTGGGGACTTGCGTCATGCCACGATGTTAACTAAGGCGTTGCTTGGGAGGCAACCCAAGACCCCTTATCGCTTTATTTTTGCTTTACGAAATAATGGTGTGTTGTTTTTTGTAGGTCGAAGTAGGAAAGTTGTTGAATAGTGTAGATTGGAGAGCAAAAGGTCCAATCGGCACATAGCCGAAGAGGTCGGCGACCCCGACTTAGACCGCCCTTGGACTAAAGACAACTTCAAAGTGGAGTCTGTAAAACTCGGCGTGCCCAGGAAATTATTGGCGAATTGCCGACCTAGTCGGCGATTGTGATCTAGTTCGCTGTTTGGACCCCTAGTTTAACTGGAGGTTCAGTAAAACTCGGTGAGGTAAGTATCCACTCGGTGAGTCACCAAATGGATCGGTGACCACGACTAATGTCATCGAATGGGCGAGAACTGGAAGGTTTCTTAAAAAGCCAAAGGTTTAAACTTTTAAACTTTACACTTTCCCTCACTTTAGACCTTCACAAACTCACACCCATTTAGTATTTTCAATATTTCTTACTTTTTTACTGTATTTGAGTTGTTGATTGGTGCTCGAAGTTGGATCACATTGCAACCTAACATTTCAAAAGTATTTTAATCGGCATCTAAGCTTGGTTTTCAGAACCCCGAGTTTATTTTTATCGAATTTGTACTCATTTGAAATGATATTATCTTGGTTAAGTCTGTTGGGCCTCTCTGATAGGATTAGAATATTTGAATGCCTGTTTTAATTTGATAATCTTGCCCGTAATGTTTTGATTGTTGAAATCTCTTATTCTTGTGCATTAAAATGAATTAAATTTTGTGGGGTTCTCCTTGCATGTTGTTTAAGTTAGTTGGGTGAAGTCTGAGTAGCCCGTATTTGTGCCAAAATACGTAATTTACCCAATGATAGAGCGAGTCACGTCATTCTTAAGGGAAAAAGTTGTCAATTGGCCAAATTTGGCAAAACTGGGAGCAGTCTGAGTATCCCAGGGTAATGGTTTCTATGGGTCTAGTCTTAATTTGAGAAGTTCATGTTTTGATTTTTGTTTTCGGGGGCTGCGGGGTTGAATTCGAGAAGTTGGGTTGAAAAGACGCACGTTGGGTCATTTGGCAAGCTGGGTCGAGCTCCCCGACCCACTCAGCGGTTCACCGAAGGTCCCCATCTCGCCTTTAATTTCATGTTTTATGTGTTGATGGGTTGTGTAACTTTTGGCGAGAAGCCTGAGGTAGCCGAAGGCACTCAGCTACTCACCGAAAGTCTTCTTGATCGCCTTTTTGTTTGCACCCCTGAATTCTTGTTGCATTGTAACTTTCGGCGATCTGAACCTTGCTCACTATAGCGATTCGGCGACTCACCGACCGGTTCAGTGAGTATGTCTGCAACTGATTTTCTGTGTTTTTGTCTGAATATTGTCCAACTTTTTCTTAATGTTTTGCAGACATGGTCAGACCTAAAGTTGCAGTAAGAAACATGCCACCCCGAAAGATAAGAGCATGGAATTTCAAAATAAATGAAGGGAGGTCAAATCCTCCCAAGAAGGGAAGACAAGAACATCCAGCTAGAGACAAAGGAAAGGGCAAGAGGCCCATTTCTGACAGGGAGACTACTCCATGAGGCTCCTATATTCCTCCATGGGCTCGGGGATTCTATGCAGTTGTGTGGAACTTTTTGGCGGATACACCTGTGGTAGCTCCTGATGGATCTGGTACTACTGTTCCTCCTGAGGTGACCCCAGGCACTGATGCCCAGACAGACGAATCGACTATATAGATAGGACCCCCTCTTTACCTCCCTCTCTGTTTTGCTTTATTTCACTGTTGGATAATATTTATATGCATTTAAGGACAAATGTTTTCCATTTGTGGTGGGGTGAGGCCCACCTTTGTGGATAGTTGTTTTGTTTATCTATTTGGGCCTTGTGCTAAATTTGTATTACACTACTTTTGTGGAAGGTTTCAGCTAGTGGCTCCTTTTGCTTTAAATTGCAAATGATTTTGACCCTTCCAAAAAATATTCGCCACCTCTTGTATGTGTTGAATGTGGTTGTTCTCTTGCAAATTTGAGTATCGATTTTGATCAATACCGATGACTTGAATAGTGGTCATAATTGAACAAACATTAATGTGCGGCTACGATGAGGCCAAATTAAGTTGCATAGACATTATGTGAACTATTTGCATCTTGTTGTGACTAGCTAGTTATCAAATCGAGTCTTTTGTGATGATCGTTGCACACTAGCGAAAGTGTGGAGTCTTGTTTGACTTATAGTGTCAATGCCTAGTGTGATGAGCTTACCTGTGAACTGTGCATGATGGATCCTAGAATTTGCCCCGTTGGTCCGGTCAACTAAGTGATGCTATCTCTTGATATGATCTTAGGCAACTTCGAAGAGTGTGAGTCAATTTGACATATACCTCTTTTGTGGCCTACCTTGTGAGAGTGTGAATTGTTTTTGAACACCCCTTGAGCCTTCCCTTCTTTGGAAGAAACTTGATGAAAACAATGATCTTTCTTTATCCATCACCCATAATCCTCATGAAGTTGTTGTTTGTTTGAATAGCCAACTTACGCCAAAAGCCTAAGTTAGGGGTGTGGTGAAAAGAGAAGGCAAATCAACAAATACAAGAAAGTCCCTTCTACCCATGATTTTGTGAAAAATGGAACCCCTCCATACAAAAAAAAAAGAAAAAAAAAAGAACGAAAAAACTGTGGAATAAAGTTATGAAAGTATAAAGAAATTGGGGCTTCCAACTATACATGGGAAGTAAAGAATGGGACTACTTGTGAGCACTAAAGAAAATGATGAAAGAAGATGAAAGGGAGTGTTATTCAACCTTTGTTTCATGAGGACTATAGCCACTGAGCCTAAATGACCATACCTTTTCACTCAGCCCCATTACAAGACTTGAAAGACCTTTGTGATCTTGATTGAGCTGAAACAAGTGTTGATTGGAAAATATGGGCAAACCTATGGGTGAAATTACGCATTTTGTTCATCTTTGTGAGTGTGAGCATTGCATTTGATTCCGAAGATTTAAACTGTGAACCATTGTGTGAATATGAAATCATTCTTTGTGTGAGGGCATTTGAACACTTTGGTTGAGCTTGGACTTGCATTTGAAGCAAGTATTGTGAGCATGAGATTCTCCGATATTGTTTAGTCACAACTTGAATCTTTGAGTGCACAATTGAGCTTTGCATGAGTAAAGTGAGTCTTGTTGTGTCCATTCATGATTGATTCTTGTGTAACACTGTTTGAGACACCCTTTTTGAAAAGCTGAACTCGAGTTGCTTGACGACAAGCAAAAGTATAAGTTGGGGGTGTGGATGAGTCCACAATTTGGACTCATTTAGGGCTATATTTTGATAGAATTAGTGTCCTCAAATGCATATTTTGTCTCAATATTTGATGAAAATCCTTAAGTTTCAGGTATTTAGAGTTTGAGGCAAAGCATGGACACTACTTGGCAAGAAGGAACAAGGCGGCTGAAAAGAACGAAGAAATGAAGGCCTGAAGATTGCCGAGCCCAGTTGGCGAGTCACCAATCAGCCTGGAGATCGCCTTTTGCTCCAGGGCGCTGAGCCCTGAAGGAAAAGGTCAAGTTGGCGATGAAATGGAGCAGTCGGCATGTCGCTGAACAGCTCCGCGAAGCAGTACCATATGGCCCAACGACTCAAAATGCAAAGAGGCTAAAGGTGAAAGCAGGAAGGCGATGCAATTGACCAAACGGCGGATCATCGAATGTATCTGCGATCTCGACTAACTACACCGAAGGATCCTTCGCAGTACATTTTCAAACACTATAAATACTTGTTTAAATTTCTAGCTTTGTATCATATCACTATTATTATTAGAACTTTTTACAGTTTTTGAGAGAGTTTAAGTTTTAGAGGGTTTTGGAGACTTTGTTCTAAGACCTTGAAGATTCAAAGGGTTTCAACTCAAACAAATTGGACTTGGGTCTCGAAGATTCTTCACTCTTGACATGTTTTAAGACTTAATCCTTCATACCCAGTTGATGGAAACTGATATTGGTATAAATTTTTTATCTCTTTTACATGTCTAGCTAAAACCCCAATTCTTGGGGTGTGATTTTGTGAATATGGGTTAGATTATCTGTTTGGTCGGGCTTTTTGATGGTTTATTTGTTGTTTAAATGTGATTTGGTTTAGTAGTTGTGTATGAACTTAATGAGGTTGTAGTTGCAAATACGATTTCATCTCAGTGTTTTCAGCTTTCTCGAGAGAGAGGTCGTAAAACTAAGAGTACTAAATTGATAGCCGGTGGTATTGGGTCGACATGGATTTAGCTCGAGAGAGTGCATCCTAGTCCTTCTCCCACACATTCAGCTCGAGAGAGTGAATGGGCTAAGGCGGAAGTTGTGCTTAAAGAGGCAACTCGGTGTTCGAGAGAAACCGAGTCGATTCGGGGTAAGTTGCTCGGAAGAGAATTTACCTCCACTATAGTCTTGCCTAGTCACAAATACTCAACAATTTACTATCAAAAGCATGTACCCACCAATTTAGTTTATCCCGTATTCCTATCACATCCCAAGAATCCCATCTCTCTAACTAGTTTTTGTATATTTTCGTTGTTTGTAGTTGTTAATTAATAC
>JAJOOS010007952.1:0-16528 GCA_029582725.1 Solanum chiquidenum | reverse complement strand
AATGAATTCGATGCAATGTGAAGTGCAACTTGATTATCGCACACAAGTTCCATTTCTATAGTATCTCCAAATTTCAACTCCTTCAGTAATTTCTTGATCTATATGAGTTCACATATTGCCACTGCCATAACATGGTATTCTACTTTTGCATTAGATCTAGCAATCACATTTTTTTCTTATTTTTCCAAGCCACCAAATTTCCCCCAACTAGAACACAATATCGAGAAGTAGATCGTTTGTCCAAGGGTGACCCTACCCAATCTGGATCTAAATATTTTATAATTGTTCATGTCATCGATCTTTATAAAGAATTCAATTCCTTGGAATATATTTTATGTATCGAAGAATGCGAATAACTGCATTACAATGACTATCACAAGGAGAATTCAAGAACTGACTTACGACACTAACCGAGAAGGTAATATCAGGTCGAGTTACTGTGAGATAATTCAACTTTCTTGCCAGCCTTCTATATCTTCCTAGATCGCTAAGAGGCTCCCGCTAAAGTGATAGGAGCTTAACATTTGAATCCATTGGAAAATCAATAAGTGTAACACCTCAAAATTCGGAAGAGGAAAGACGTCCAAAGAGAGCTACTACTTCAATTCCACGAGATAGGTCCATGGCTCATATGAAGTTCTATGGGTCAGAGACCAGTCTTTTAGGAAGTGGAAAAATTATTTTGAAAATCAAGCCCCAGTAACACATTCTACGATTGACCAGGACGGTCCATCGAATGGACTATAGACCATAGAAAGGTTCCGAATTTAGTGAAATTTTGAGTGTAAAGTTGGGTTCTACAGGTGGATTCTACGAATCGTAGAAATTTTGACAGTCTGTAGGAATGAGTCGTAGGATTTTCCCAAGATTTAGACCTCAATCACTCAACCTATGGTTGACCAGTACGGTCCGTAAGTCGCAACCGTAGGGCTAACCGATAGTTATTTTTAAAGGGTATTTTGGTTTTTTTCTAAGCACCAAATTTGTATACTACGTCGTTTTGCCTATAAATAATACCTTATAACTGATTTTACCCCTAAGTCTACCCATTTTCCTTCATTCCCCTAAGATTTCCAAAGTTCCTCTCAAAGATTTTCTCTTCAAGGCTCTCAAGGATTCTAGGATTTCTTCAAGTACAAGTCTCATTTTCTTCACCAATTGCTTAGGGATTCAATTTCAAGGTATGAAGGGAGTTGATCAATGAATTCCATTCACCCTTTGAGTCCCAAAGTTTCTCCACATTCTCCAATTCAATTTCCCAAAATTGATTAGGTTTTCATTCAATTCTTTATGGATTATATTTGTATGGATTAATTATTTGATTTTGATCATATTATGATTATCTAAACTTAATTGCATGTTTTCCAATCAATTCTATATGAACTCATGCATTGATCATGATTTTGACTATGAACCCTAATTTACATGAATGTATAAAGAAGTTATGAGGTTATGAATGATGTTTTCATGAAAGACATGCATGATTTATGAAAATGGATATCTTATGATTTATGTTGCTTTAATATTAGCATCAATTCAATTGCGAAAGGTTTTCTCACATCAAGGGATCATGATTTGGTGAAAGGCTTTCTCACTCATGCATTATTCAATATTTAAGGAGTTATTCTATGCTGTTTTTAGCTTAGACTAGTACCTTAATTGTGTTTTTCCATGGATGATTCTATGTTTATGATTACGACTAATTCCGTTGGGATTTTACTTAGCACCGAGAGGATATTAAGATGGAGGCTCTCATGTTAGTAGAGGTCGGCTCTCTAGTAGCAATCTACTTGTCCCTAACTATGTGCCCCCATAGGTTGTCTTAAGTGACATAGCTAGTGGATCCACCTAAGCTAAAAGTTACCCTTTCCCTGACAAGTAAGGATATCTCTTTTCGATGTGGGAGAAAGTCATTGAACTCCACGTTATAGCTCACTTGATCTATGTCGGTTAATAGTAAATATCTCACAAAATGAACTAAGATATATTCAAATATTTTATGAAACTTCGTTATAGTTTAAGATGCATTGACCATGTTCATGATTCATGATTCTTCTTTAAAGTTTTAACTAAGTTTAGCTTGGTCATGCATTTCATTTTTTGATTATCTCCCCTTATTATCACGATTTATGTTTTATGCATATCCCTCATACTTAGTACATTCCATGTACTAATACATACTTGTGCCTACATTGTTTCACTAATATAGGGTTTGACGACTCATCTCCTTCTATTCGTGGCTAGTTGATCACCTTAGAGATTGAAGACTTGGTGAGTCTTCATACTCTAACGATTGTGTCACCTTTAGTGTTTTCTTATGTCATTTACTTTTGGTTGTTGTACGTGGTGTACAGGTTACGTTCCGACCACTCCTATTGATGTTGCAGAAAGGCTTGTCAAGACAATGTTGGACTTTAATTTTTAAATGTCAAACTATTTTACTCATTTGAAATACTCTACTTTTGTTTATTATGTTGTATTGTATGTATGTAAAGTGGCTTGTGTAGGGCCTTACAAGGTCTTATAGGTCATGTCTGACTAGGGTATACTTTTGGTCGTGACAATAGGCCTACAATGTGTCATCTCTGTCTCTTCAAGAATATCAAATGCATACTTCCTTGATGAAATAACAATTTCGGATTTGAATTGAGCAACCTCAATGTCTAAGAAGTACCTCAATCGACCAAGATCCTTAGTCTAAAAAATACTGGAAAGGGGATTTTTCAATTTGGTAATTCCCTCATCATCATTGATGTGATAACTATGTCATCAACATACACCACTAAATACATGCACAAACTTGGAGCAGAGTGACAATAGAACAAAGAATGATCACCTTCACTTCGTACCATGCCAAACTCCTGAATAACCATGTTTAACTTTCCAAATCATGCTTAAGGAGATTACTTCAGGACATAGAATGATCGTCGTAGTATGCACACTATGTTACTAGACTCCCCGTGAGCAACAAAATCAGGTGGTTTCTCCACATATACCTCATCTTTGAGATCTCCATGAAGAAAGACATTTTCAACATCCCATTGGTAGAGAGTCCAATGACAAGCCGCGACCATGGATAAAAAGAGACAGACTGAAGAAATCTTGGCCACAGGAGAGAAAGTATCACCATAGTCAAGATCAAAATTTATGTATAATTCTTAACCAATAGTCAAGATTTTAGGTGATCAATTTGTCCATCAGGTACAAACTTCAACATATATACCCACTGACAACCAATTGTAGATTTTATATAAAGGCAGGGGAACAAGATCTCAAGTACTACTAGAGTGTAAAGCAAACATCTCTTCAATTATAGTGTGTTGCTAGCCTGTATGAGAAAGAGCTTCACATGTAGTCGTAGGAATAAACAAAAGTAGTGATACAACGGTAGACTGGGTCAGTGACAAACGATGATAGCTCAAATAAGTATAGATAGAATGAGGGTTACGAGTAGAGTGATTACCTTTTGAGTAGCTATGGAAGGACTATGTGTGGATAAGTCCACAACATGCAAGGATTTTGGCAGAGGGCGTGAATCATCTGAGAGCGGACGATGATGATAGGTTAATAGTGGTGGAGGTGTAAAGGAGAAACATTGAGTCATATGAAATGATGTGGAAGGATAGACTATGGCGAGATACCCTAAATATGGAACTGATAAAACCTCATAAATGTCTAATTATTTAACAGAAGAGGATGTAAAGTAGATATAACCTTCAAATAAGTAATATCAACTGACATAAGATATCACTGGAGGTCAGTGATAAGCATCGATATCCCTTCTATATCATTGAATAACTGAGAAAGACACATTTAAGAGCATGGGGAGTGAATTTATCTTTTCCTGGAGTGAGTATATGGAAAAAAAACATGTGCTTCTAAATACACGAGGTGTAAGAGAGAATAAAGTTGACTTGGGAAACAAAACAGACTGAGGTACCTGATTATGAGTAGTCGAGGAAGGCATACACTTAATCAGATAACAAGATATGAGCATTGCGTCCCCCCTAAATCGCAATAAAATATTTGCTTGCATGAGAAGAGTATGTGCAATCTAAAAAATATGCCTATCTTTCTCTCTGCAATCCCATTTTATTATGTAGTGTAAGGACAAGATGTCTGATGAAGAATTTCATGGGAAGACATAATTTTTTAAAATTGAGATAATAAATATTCACGTGCATTATCACTATAAAAAATGTGAATAGAAACACCCAATTGGTTTTTTATTTTAGCACAGAAAGTTTGATATATGGGAAATAAATCAGAACGATCTTTCATTAAGAACATCTAACTTTACCTTGAGTAATCATCAATGAACTAACAAAATACTTAAAATATATTATAGAATTGACTCTAATAAGACCCCAAATATCATAATAAATTAAATGAAAAAGAGACGCTGTTCGATTATTAGGACTACGTGGAAAAGTAGCTCCGGTGTGCTTCCCCAATTGACATGACTCGCAATAGAACTTAGACAACTTGGACAAGCTAGGTACCATCTTTTAAAGTTTGGATAAACTAGGATGTCCCAATTGTCTATGGATTAAATCTAGAGAGTTTGAGATTGAACAAATTGAAATGGATTTGTTAAAATTGAGATAATAAAGTTCATCTGACTCATGCCCTTCGCCAATCATCCTTTTCGTATTGAGGTCCTGTATGAAAAGGAAGTCACTAAAAATGAGACGAAACAATTTAAGGCCTTAGCCAAACGACTTATTAACAAGAGGCTAAAAGGACAATTAGGGATAAAAAAACATTATTTAGAGTCTAGGAAGATAAAGGATTTGGTTGATCGACTCCGATTGTCATGGTTTGAGAACTATTAGCTAATCTAATAGTAGGAAGGGACTAAGAGTAAGTACTATTAGACAGCAAAGATTTGTTACCATTAATATGATCAGAAGCACATGAGTCCATAACCCAAAGTTCAAGTCTGGTGGACTGTGAGATACAAACAATGTGATTATCAATTTGGGGAACATAAGCTATTAATGAAGATGTTTGCCAACTCGCCTGATACCAAAGAAATTCATTGTATTCTACCTAAAAAAACGAACAATTGATTGGTGGGATTATCATCAGTGTATTCAATTTGAGCAACATGAACATCTTTGGTTTACCATGTAGAAAGCAACACACATCACATGTATGACCCAATTTGTTACAAAAGCCACATTTTCATCATTGTTTCCCATGCAGTCCTCTATGTCGATTTATGATCTGAAATCCAGTCAGAGATGCTGAAGAATTTGCACGTGGTACCAAATGACTATACAACATACGTGTTGTAGCTAGTCGTAACAATCGAGCAAACAGATCATCCACAACAGGAACAATAGAGCTAGAAAAAAATTCATCTTACACTGAGTCAAGATCACATGGAAGTTCAACAAGTGCAACAACTAGAAACATCTTTTGATGTTGCTCCAATTTCTTTTCAACACTTGAAGTAGCGAGCATTAACTCATTGAATTCTTCCATAGTTTCCTAAACCTGTCCAAGATAAGTCGACATATCAAAGTCCTATTTTTTAAGGTTAGTCAACTGAGAAATCTCATTATAAAAGCGGGATATGTCATTTGTGTATATCCCACGAGCCTTTTCCAAACCAAGAAGCAAGTTTGGAACGGTTGACACGATGACATCAATTTTGAATCAATAGATTTCCATAACAAACTACACAATTGAGCATCAATCTTCTCTCATTTGCCCCTATCTTTTTCAGTAATATCCTTGGCATGTGTAACCAAGTGATCTTGAACACCTTGTCCTATACACCATAATTGAACAGAGGAGGACCAAGATAAATAGTTTGCATTACCTATCAAAGATTTTGTGGTGATGCCATGATTTGGGTTGCTGGAACTCACAGATTTAGTGTTAAATATATAGGATTTGAGAGACATGAAAAACAGATCTATTAGTATTAAAAATAAAGTAAATTTTGGAGGAAAAAAACTTAAAGAACAGATTTGGAAAATTGGAGAACTACTTGTTGTTTTCCTAGAAAAAGTTGGAAAATATTGCCATAAAAGTGGCTGAAAAACACCACAAGCCGCAAGAATTTCGATAGTACTATGATTATGCATAATACCCTTGGAGAGTGTCGAGTTCACAGAATAGTAGAGGTTTTGCTGGAAAAAAAAATCTTAGCAATTTTGTTCTCTTATTATTTTTATTTTCTCACTAAAGAAAACTCTGATACCATGTGAGAAGACATGAGCTTGAGAGAGAACTTTGCTTGATTATTCCCACAAGCTATTGAGGCTTAAATAACTAAGTATACATATCCTAAAAAGGAAAGGAGATACAAATCAAGCTAGAGTAAATCTAGGAGTAAATCAAGCTACCTACTGTATTTACACATATGCTATAGAATATTCCTAGAATTCTAAAACTTTTATAAACATTATCGAAAGAAAACTGATGGAAGCAGACAAAATTATATCATGTAATCTCTAAATCTATTATTTCTTAAAAAAAACTAATTTAATATTTAATAAAATAATTAAAATGAGTATCTTATTAACTTTTAAGAAATTTAATTTAAAACAAAATTTGAATTTCGACAAAAATTAATTAAAGCATTGTTTAAATTGGTTGGATGACTTTCTAAGTGATATATCAATAATTGAGTGACTTTATAGGCAAAATATTCATAGTTGAGTGACTTTGAGGCTATAAAAGAAAATTGAGTGACTTTATGTGGGAAGAATCTTTAGTTGAGTGACTTTATGTGAAAAGAATTATTAGTTGAGTGATTTTGAGGTTATAAAAGAAAGTTAGTGACTTTCTATAGAAAAAAAACTATTAGTTGAGTGACCATCAAAAATATCTGGAAATGGATTCAGTCGAACTCAATAATTTTTGTTCAAATAATGTAATTGTATTGAGAAGTTTATTTAAATTTGTTCAAATATACATTAAGTTTTAAACTCAGTTATTAACATTTGAAATCGTCATTATATAATTCAAAATTCATAAGGTTAAAATTATGACTTTGTCTCTAATAGGATCAAACCACCAATATTTTGTGTATTTCTTCATCAATGCATTAACCAAATCAAAGCAAATATTTATTTGCCTAAGGCAGTAGGGTGGGGCAGAACTAAAGCTCTAACTACATCTTTTGCAAAATTCAATAGCTTAAATATTCATCAAAACTTCGTATTTATGTTAATTGTTTTAAGAAATATACATAGTAGGGAAAATTATGCAAAATAGCAACATTTAGCCTATATTAGGTACTATAACTACAGTTTAAGAAAATTATAATTCACGGCTACAATTTTTCCAATTCTTGTTATTCGTCTGATTTGTATAAATCAAGAATTTGTATAATATGATTCCTGATTTTATAAATTTTGTATATGCTTACCCTAACTATTTGTATACGATTTATGAAAAATTTATAATAAATTACCATGTTAGTATATTGGCAAACGAAATATACAAAAGGAGTTCTAAAAAATTCTAAATGTATAAATAAATACTTTATATATACTTACCCTATTTGTATATTCACAAGGGAAATATATAAACGAGCAGAAATATACAACCGCAGCCTCCATAGCAAATGGAACTATAACTATAGAGCGCAATCGAAACTATAGTTGTAGAGCCTTATTATGTCTATTATGTTTGCTATTTCTGAAATTTTCTCTTTAAAGTATTTAATGTTTGAACATACTTGGGCTAATATTTTTATGGAAAACTACGCGGTTAAGCAAACATATACTAGTTAATTAGTTAACATAGTTACAGTTTGAATTAATTACAATTCGAAACTTACTTCTAGCTATAATTATATTCTCTATCTCGCCTCTCTCCTCTCTTCCTCTCTCTATCGCCTCTCTCCCCTCTCTCTGGAATCTCGCTTGCCACTCTTCGGTTTTTCAGTCATTTCTCCCTCGCCTCTCTCATCTCCCTACCCAGTCTCTCTCTCGCTTCTCTTCTACCAATTTCTCTCTCACTTTATACAAACACAAATGTATAATTTGTGTTTGTATAAAGTGAGAGTGACAAGATATACAAATACAAATACATATCTCTCCGTCCTATACACTTATAATTATACAAATACAAATATTTTCCTGCACAGTTCTCTTTTGGCTTTCTCTCTCTATACAAACACAAATTATACAAATACAATGTATAATTTGTGTTTGTGTAAACCGGGAGAGAGATTGGATATACAAATATTTTAACTCGATTCAATTGTATACGAATTCAAATTGTATGCAGATATACAAACACAATAATTGATACATATACATAGTAGTTACATATATACAATTATCTAACCGATATACATATACTAAATCACCTCTCTCCACTCTCTTCCCTCTCTCACTCACATCTCTCCTCCCTCTCCCAATCTCGCTCGCCATTCTCCTTTCTGTAACATGTAGATACAAATTGTAATTAGCAAACTATAGCTATAGAGCATAATTACGTTATTTTTGAGTGGCTATATGCGAAAACTCCCCTATATTTATTAGGGGTGTCAAAATGAGCCCAAAATAGATAACCCGTCCAACCCGCCCATAATTTTATGGGTTAAGCTGAAGATAATTTGAATTGAGTTCAATCTCAACCCATTCAAGCATTAATCCATTTTAAAAGAATCTTCAATTGAGCCCATTTTAATCTCCAATTTCAACCCGTTTTAAGACTCTTTATTTGTATTGGTTTAATGTATGTTCTCATATTGAATGTATGAATTACAATCTTTTTTTATATATTCTAAGATTTACCTATCCATTTGTAACCTTTTTTTTTTATTTGTTTGAGTTGAATTTCAAATTGTGGTTATAAAAGGTAAATAACAATATGTTAAAATGATTGAGATTAAGTAGATCAAATTGATCGGATCACGATCCAACACAATTTTTAGCCCATTTGAACCCAAAGTAAATTTGAGCGGATCATAATCCAATCCAATTTCTATTTCAACCCAATTTAATATCTCTAATTTCAATCTAATCTGGTCATTTGACACCCCTAATTTCATCATGTGATAAACCCATACTCTAAATTAAAATCCCCGTCTCACTCTTTGTTTTACTGAAAAACTCATAATGTAAGCCTACGTACAAGATTAATTCAACGAATATCGCTTAGAATATGTGACTCTAAACTTGTATACATTGTTAATTGGGAAAAGGGTCTGATATATCCTTCAATTTTGTCATTTAGAGATGATATATCCCTCGTTATGAAATTGACTCATATATATACCACTACTTATATACAAATGGCTCACATATACCCTTTTCCTCTAACGGAAATGAAAAATAATAATTTTAGTTTACTTTTTTATTATTATTTTAAAAAATATATATATAATACCGAGTATATTTAATCCTCCTCAAACATATTTTTTTCGACTTTTTTTGTTTCAATGACTAATTTAAATTTATTATTTTGTTGGTCAAATTTATTTATGTTTCACTAATATTCTTGTAAAACTTATTATAGATGACCAATAAATACAAAAATTAAATTACAATATAGACAAAAAAAAATAGTTTTAAATTATAATATAGCCAAAAAAATAGTTTTAATTTTTTTTCTTTACACTAAGAAATGAAAGAAAAAAATAAAATAAGAATAAGAAACTCAAATAATTATAATCAAAAAAAGTCAAAAAAACATTTATGTATGACATAACAATATCATTATTTCCTTACAATGATGTTGTACAAAAGTAAGTTCATAAAGTAAAATACGTGTAACGTATTAATCCAACTATTCGTCAATTCTAGTACGCCTTTTTCATTTTTTTCGATGAGTAGTTGGTCCATTAGAAGGAAAAAGAAAGAGCTTAATGTCTATCCTTTCTCTATTATTTTTTCCTTTTTTTTGTTACCGCAATATTAAAATGTTAATTAGAGGCCTTCTCTTTCAATACATAAACCAAATTAACATGTCAATAAATATTTTTTTATGGAATATAATATGTTCTCGGAGTTAATATTAGTACTAAAAAAATAAAAGGAGATTTTTTATTTATTTATTAAATATAAAGGATAACATGTTTTTGGATTCGGTATCCGCATTAGAGTCCGATTAATATAGGGTCCTATTCGAAAGAAAGTACTTTTTATCAAATATTTTTTTCCATACCCAAGATTCAAACTCAAGATCAAAGACCACGTATTCTGAGTATTCCATCAAATAAACCTTCTTGTGATTCGTTTTTCTTTCTTTTGTTAATATACTTGATGATTCATGATTTATTTTCTCATGCTTGATGTGAAAAGATTGTTTGTTTCTTGTGAAAGGATTATGTTAAAGAATAACTAAGTGAATATTTAAGAAAAATTTTTCTTAAGGGTATGAAACGCCCTTAAGAAAAATATTTAAGGAAATTTTTTTGAAGACTATTTTCACTATAACCATTTTGATTATCCTCAAACTAATCGCCTAGAAAATTTAAAGTAATTAAAAATTCCATTTAAAAAAATGTAAATATGGAGAAAAGAAAGTTCACAATTTTATTGAACTTTAAAAAATCCACTTATTTTGAATTGTGAAATAGATCTCGACAGTAAACTTAATATGGACTAAAGAGAGTACTGTTGTTGATTAGTGGTTCTTTATAAAATGATGTGTATTTGGAAGTTTATAATCACAAATATATATATTTATAAAAAAAATAAAGATATGTGATTTATTAATATTGTATCTTACATATTCTTAAATCTTATTTACGAATTATGATTTTATATCTTATTTACGAATTATGATTTGTTCATTCGAAAAAATTATATAAAAATTGAAGAAATTTTAATAATTTTCACAAATTATGATTTTTTCTTAAGAAAAAGACACGATTATATTTTCAAATAAAACATTAACTTCAAATTATAATTTCTTATTACACATTTAAATAGACATGAATGAAGGTTATAGTTGTTGAAAAACTATATGCACAGCCAAAGTAACGGAATCTTATCGCGTGGAATTTCATCGAGTTGTTATTGTTGTTTCTCCTCGTAAGAAACAAAAATGTAAAACAGTAAAACAAGGCAAAGCCAAAAAGTGAATGACCACACACCTACTCATCTAGACAAAGTGTCAATAAAAAGGCTGTAAACTTTTTTTGTTGTTATTCAATTCTTAAACCCCCAAGTGGAGGTCGGTGCTAATTGCTTAAACCCCCAAGTGCAGGTCGGTGCTAATTGCTTAAACCCCTCTATTTTTTTCTTACCCGTGAACCCCAAATTGCTATTTATTTATTTTTTTATGTTGTTGTTATTCAACTCTTAAACCCCAAGATTCAAGAACTTGTGGAAATTTGCTTAAATGGGTAAATGAAGTGTTCTTGTATTCTTTGTTAGTGCTTATATTCAATCTTGATATTAGACAAATAGGAATATCTTTAGTTGATGTGCTTTTCTTGTTTTGTCAAAATGGGTAGAGGCATTGATTCTTTTTTCAATGTTGCATTGCAACAAAATCATGTCATTTACTCATATGTGTTCATTGATCTCTGGTAGATTCTTTGCTCATAAAGTTAATTGCTTTTTTGCCTCCTTTTTGACATTGGGGTACCTCTCTCTTTATGCTAAGTATGTAGGTAAACTTAGACAAAGTGTAACTGGTGTAGTCTCTATAGGAAGACTCTATTGGTTGTATTCCATTTTCACCCTTTTGTGAGGTTATAAGTAGAGGTGCTTAAATGTTGATTATTGGCATTGCAGGGGCATTTTTCAATAGGGTGCAAGTGTTTTGATACTAAATTCAACTTTTTTTCGGGTATAGCAATGAGCTTCAGTGGCTCTACAGCTGGTTCTGGTGGGTTTGTGTTCATTTTTACAATGCAATTGTTTAAGTACTTTGCCCTAGCAAAGCAGGACAAGTGAGCTAAATGTTTGAACAAAAGGTTGATGTTGCAATTGTTTAGGTAGCGGAACAACTCGAACATCATTGGAATTTGGGAGGACTCATGTTGTTAGGCCTAAAGGAAAGCATGAGGCAACTATTGTTTGGCTACATGGTCTAGGTGATAAGGGCTCAAGGTATTGTTTCTATCATTAGCATAAATCGTGCTTTTAAGGCGTTGATGCCTTTGAGGACAATAAAGCCGCGATAAAGACGACTGTCACAAAAATTGTTAATTGATATATGATTTACTGATTAAATTATGATCAATATATCGTGATGTTACATAGTTTTGTCTAAATGCCTGCACTATCAGGCTCTAGTGACCTGTATTACACTCTTTTTTGTTCTTGAGAATGGAGGTATTGCTTTTAGTCCATATGCTTCTCAAGCCTACTTTGTTCAATTTTGGCTCTTTACCTTTTCTTTTGTTTACCTCTATTCTGTCCCAATTTAATAAAGCCCGGGTAAGAAACGAATGTGTCGTTGTCTTTTGATCATTTACTTGATTCTTAGGGATCAGGCAGCCAGATGTCGAACCAGGGACCACTTGTTCACTTGCTGATTTTCCTATAGACCAATTAAACAAAACAAGATAAAGTAAATTATTCACAATGTCAGTGACTAATTTGGTGGCACTAAGACTAAGATTAGGCCCATAAACTTTCATATTAAAATTTTTGTCTAATTTGTCCATTTCAACAGACCTTTTCATAAATTGGTTCTCCAAATTATTTTGTGGCCCCTAGGCTAAATGGATCACTAGTCTCCAAGTTGTTTCTTTAACTGTACAGTATTTTAACATGTCATGCATAAAGCTGACAGCTCTTTCCTTGAAACTTTATGTTGCATATTTTAATCCAACTTGTATTATCTTGCTTAATTAGCTACCAGAAACGGTTGCTAACTCTTCTTTCTTATCTACTTTGCAGCTGGTCCCAGCTTCTTGAAAGCTTTCCACTTCCTAATGTAAGGAAATAGGCAGTCTATGCAGGGTCATTTCTCTAATAAATGCGATATTTATTTCGTTGTGACTTGTCGGTATCTTTCCTTCTTAAATTGTTTTCAGGTCAAATGGATTTGCCCAACTGCTCCTACTCGCCCTGTTGCTGCCTTTGGTGGATTTCCCTGCACTGCTTGTAAGACTTATTTTCAGAAACAATGTTGTTTTCTGTTTGTTGATAAGCATATCTTCTATATTGTTGTATACTTGCTTAGCATTGTCTTACTCTCACTGTTCAATATCTTTTGCTTATCTACTGATAAAGATAAACAACAGAGGATCTATTAACTTGAATTATTTTAGGGTTTGATGTAGGAGATATTTCAGAAGATGCTCCTGATGATTTGGAGGGCTTAGATTTTTCTGCAGCACATGTTGCAAATCTCTTATCAACAGAGCCAGCTGATGGTATGTTTCTTTTTCAACCTTTTTGAACAATATGTGCCAGAAAATCTTATGCAAGATGAAACTGGTGCTTCAAATATAATATATGTTGAAAATAATTTCATCAGCATATCTAGATTGTTTTAATGCACTGTAAGTTGATATCTGATGTGGCAGTTCATCATTGCGTATATGTCTGTAACTCTTTTTCATCTTCAGTGAAACTATGTGTTGGAGGATTCAGCATGGGAGCTGCAACTGCTCTTTATTCAGCTACATGTCATGCATTCAGTCAGTATGGTAATGGAAGCCCTTATCGAGTTAACCTGAGTGCAGTTGTGGGCCTTAGTGGCTGGCTTCCTTGTTCAAGGTAGAATGTTATTTCTTAGAGATACCTGCAGCTTTTGTTCCCATGGAATTTTTATTTTTTTTAAAACCTGTTCCCATGGAATATGTTCCCCTTATTAGCTGGTTTTTCCAGGACATTAAGGCGACGAATGCAAGGAGTGAATGATGCTGTAAGGCGTGCAGCATCTTTGCCAATTTTGCTCTGTCATGGCACTGGTACTTCCATCGCATGCTTTCCAACTTTTGGAATCTTAAAGTCCATCTAATCTTCAGTGTTTTAGTATATATTAGCATTTTTACATTGCAAATATATGAAGGACCTGCAAGGTTGTTACTCGTGTGAGTTCCTGCCATTTGTTGGTTGTCTACCTGAGATTTCAATTCCCTTTGATGTCCTAATGCATTTATTTCTGGGGCTCCTAAGTTTTTTTTGAAAAAACAATTGCCTCATAATGTCAGGGATCAGTATATGACATGTTTAAATTAATATTTATTAGATTATGAGGGTTAATGGAGTGTCTTGCGAAGCTTTATGTAAGGAAAAGCTAGTACAGGACCTCTTGTGGATGCTTATACTGTGATTAACATCTTGGTATTTCTTGGTTCTCTTTTGATAGATCTCAGCTGGTGGAAAGGTTGGTTGAGAGGATATAGAAGTGACCTAAATTTGCTTAGCATATCACACCATTTTGCCCTCACTTCACTAGGTTGTAAGTTTAAGGGACAACAGTGACTATTTGTAGAGGTTCACAGTTGGGAAGAATTTTTTTGTAACTCTTAAGACATGAATTAGTTGAAGTAACTGAGAAGTGGTTTGAACCCAACATACTGCAAGTATCTCTAGATAGTTGCAGTACAATCATAATTTGTTTTCTCCGGGTTTTTTATCTTCCTTCCCCATGAATATTTTCGACAAATAACTTTTAGATTGATCATAATGCAAGGATTTCATTTCTGTCCATGCTTTTTCCTGCAAAGATTGAGGAAGCCTTTAGTTCCTCGCTTCCTCGCTAGTTAACATGTCTGACTTGTCCAAAAAAGTGAAGCACCGTCTAAAAGGCTGGGAGATCATTAATTTACATTCTAAATAATTTCCAAATGTCTCTGGGTACAGCGTCAGTCATTTGAGAAGTTCTATGCATATGTCCTTTGGTTGTAAAGTCTCTAAATGTGGAGCCTTCGTTCTATTACTTATTACCTTGCAAAACCTGAAAGGAGGATGTCTCAAAGATGAGTGGTCATTCATCAAACTCTATGACTTGATGATATTGTACTTACTGCCCCAACAACAAAAAAAAAGAAGCAAAATCTGCTACTTTTCTCGTGTATCGGACTGTTGGTTGCTGTTGATTTGGAATTTCAGAAGATATCAAGGTCCCTGATATTCCACACGTCTATGATTTTCCTAATTGGTTGGACATAGTTGTCAACCGGAAGACTTGCACTCTTGCTGTTGTATTACTCTTTATGCCCAAGAGTTATGCCATTGAATATGAAGTTAGATTTGAACCTTAACGGAACACAAATGGTTCTTGTTTCAGGTGATGACGTTGTGGCATATCAACATGGAGAAAAATCTGCAAGAATTTTAAGCTCATCTGGTTTCCAGAATCTAACCTTGAGGACTTATGAAGGGTATATATATACATTTCCACCTTCTTTCTTGGAATATACGTTAAACATCAGATGTTCCTTAAGATATCATGTTCAACTCTTCTTTTTTCCTTATATAGGCTTGGTCACTACACAATTCCTGAAGAGACTGATGAAATTTGTCGCTGGCTGTCTGCAAATTTGTGTCTCGGCGGGACATGATAAGAATTGCTGAAGCTCTGGTATACGTGATATACATGAAGAAGAAGAAGAAGAAAAATAACAGCCATAGTGTATGAACAGCTAACCTAGGGAGAGTGGTTCATGGTATACTTGCATTATGCATCCTATTATATTGTCTTGTCTATTAGTATCTGTTGTATCAGTAAACAATAAATCAAGTGTGGCTATGCAAGTTTTTACAAATTTGATTTTTTTTCTCTTGAGAGGCAAAGAAATCAGTTTACCTTGTTTAGTTCTCTCTTAATTAAAGCAGCCACACAACTGTTATATCTTAGTTATCACTTTCTGAAAAGAGAACTTTTTTTTCCAAATACTTAAGTTGGTTGGTGAACCTAGTGTGAACATGTCTTGTATAAGTTCATTATTCTTTATGGTGAACAACTCATAATTTCTCATAAGTAACTTAGAGCCCGTTTGGATTGACTTAAAAAAGGTAACTTTTAAAAAGTAACTTTTTAAAGTGCTGAAACTTATTTTTAAAATAAGTAGTTATGTGTTTGGATAAAAGTGCTGCAGTTGGAAAAAAAGTTGTTGATGTGTTTGGCAAATAAGTGCTGGTAAACACTTTTTTTTATCAAAATGTCTGAAATACCCTTAAAGCTGTTAACATGATAAAAAGTTGATTAATTTAAGGTTTTTATACTTAAAAAAAATTAAAACAAAATTAATTTATATTTTACATCCATAAGTAATAATATTTTCCTATCATTCACATATTTCTTTATCATCACAAATTATTTATAAGAGGAATATAAATTTATTATTTACGTTAATTTTATATGCGCAACTTATTGTAGATTTTAAAAATATATAATTTGAATAAATCAAAGGAAAGATTTAAGATTTATTTTAGTTACATTCATAAGTAATAATAATTGTCTATCATTCACACATTTCTTTATCATCACAAATTATTTATAAGAGGAATATAAATTTATTATTTAAGTTAATTTTATATGTGCAACTTATTTTAGATAATAATAATAATATAATAATAATAATAATAGTAGTAATAGTAATAGTAATAGTAATAGTAATAGTAATAGTAATAGTAATAAT
>JAJOOS010007951.1:0-16060 GCA_029582725.1 Solanum chiquidenum | reverse complement strand
AACCCTCACAGTATCATTCTACGGATCCGCAGTACGGTCCGTAGATCTATCTACGGACCGTCAATGGGCACCGTGGTTCCACACTTGGTCAGATTTCCCTAATTTGCCTCCATGCCTTGGGTGCTGATCTACGACCACCATCTACGGATCGTAAATAGACCTACGGTCCGTAGATCATCTCCGTAGATACCCTTTTCTGCAATTCTTTCAGTTGTCTCTTTAATTTCGCGCCTGAACATCTTTCCTGCACAATTTGATAAAAAAACATAAAAAACCAATACAAAAAGGCTCTAGACACACACAACTTGTAAGTGAAATGTATTAGAAATATCGTAAACTCACGGTATATCAAGAATTGAAGCAATATAATTCTTTTGTAGAATAATATTTCCAAAAGAGGTTTCATACTACCAATGATATTTTGATAGTTTGGGAAAATATGTGGAAGAACTATTTTCAAATACTTAAAAAATATTTTTGAGATTACATTTAAAATGTGGGGGTTCTTTGCTTATGATAAAGATAAAATTAGACTTGGTGTCTAATTTAATTTTGGAGCAAAAGATATAAAATTCAATGATACTTTTGTATTATGTTAGACCCACAAAATTCTTGGAGTATATTCGGTATTGTGGTTGTTTAGTTTCTCTATTACTAGTATATGATGTGACTAGTATGAAACTACCAAATTATATATATACTTGTTCAAAATAATTGTGTTCTTTTATGAAAAAGTGTCACTTAAAATGTTGTGATTTTTCATGAAAAGATATGTCTATTATAATAAAAGTATTTAAATAGACATGAATATTGGTCAATAGTTATTCGTTATGTTTTGTAAAAGAAACATTTGGACTATATTGTCTTTATTGGACCTGATGAAACTTTGTTCATTAGTAGTTCTATAACAATCAAATTGAAAGTTATGGAAAGGTCCTGCTGAAAAGGACATTTGACAAGGTGATGACTCTAAACAATGTTTGTGTCATACAAAATTGTAAGAAATAGGAACAAATATCTGTGAGAAAAAGCTACCTCGCGGAGAGCTTTTCAAACTCAATATTTTTATTTATTCTTACTTGCTTGAGTCAAACTGTTTGTGACATGAACACTTGGGACATGTCAATTACAAAACCTTGTAAGGAAAACTGATCAACTTAGAAGTTTTGTCTAACTTTGAGTGCAATAAATAAAAAATGTCAAGTTTGTGTGAAATCTAAGTATGTTGAGCATTCTTATAAATCTGTTGAAAAGAATTCTAATCCCTTAGAATTGATTTACACTGACATTTGTGATATGAAGTCAACACCATTTCGTGGTGGAAAAAAATATTTCGTAACTTTCATTGACAATTGCATTAGAAACGACTATGTCTATTTGTTGAATGGTAAGGATGAAGCAATAGAAACGTATAGACAATATAATATTGAAGTTGAAAATCAATTGGGAAAAAGATAAGAAGCGATAGGGATGGAGAGTATAAATCTCTATTTTGCAGAAATATGTTTGAAAAGTGGAATTATCTATCAAACTGCTGCCCTATTCACCTCAATTTAATGGGGGGGGGGGGAACTTAACTTTGAAGGAAATGATCAATGCATTACTTATAAGTTCTGGTTTACCACAAAACTTGTATGGAGGAACTATCCTTACTCCAAAAGGGAACAGTAAAAAGTTTTGCCTTTTCATAAAGAAAGCAATAAAAAGTTTTGTTTTTCTAGGACACAATCTATTCCATATGAGAAATGGAAATGAAGGAAATTCAACTTGAAATATTTCAAAGTGTGGGGGTGTCTAGCCAAAGTCCAAGTTCCTATTCCTAAAAGGATTAAAATAGGACCTAAGACAGTGGACTGTAATATTAGACTTGAGTAGTCTAGTGAAAGGTCTAAACGACCTTGGAAAGAACAAAAGGAGAATGTACTTAATAAAGATATTTTGAGGTGTAGTAAATGTCAAAGGACATCTACTTTCTTCGAATATGATTTTGTAACATTTCTTGTGTCTTCTGTAGACTCATCCTTTTGGACAGATGGTGTTAATAGTGAGATTGGTTCAATCTTGAGCAATCCTATTGGAAGTTGGTTGATCTTCCCCCAGGAAATAAACTTTTGGGTTCAAAGTGAATCCTCAAAAAGAAAATGAAAGTCGATGGAACTGTTGACAAATATAAAGCAAACAAAAACAAGGTCTTGATCTTTTCGACACATACTTGCCAGTAACTAGAATTACATTCATTTGGATGTTAATTGTGTTAGATGTGGTATATGACCTCCAAATTCATCAAATGAATGTGAAAACAACTCTCTTAAATGGAGAATTGGAGGAAGAAATTTACATGGAACAGCACAAGGGTTTTGTGGTTCCTGGTAAAAAAAAAGTGCGAACTTGTTAAGTCACTTTATGGACTAAAACAAGCTCCCAAACAATGACATAAGATATTTGACCAAACTATGTTGGTAAATGGATTTAAGAATGATGAAAGTGATAAATATGTTTACATCAAAATCATTAGGTCATTGTTTGTTTGTATAATTGGTGATATGTTGATCATCAGTAGAGACACTAATGACATAAATGCTACTAAACGTATGCTAGAAAGCAAGTTTGGAATGAAAAATCTTGGAGTTGCTGATGCGATCTTAGGTATAAGAATCCTTAGAACTCCATAATGTTTAGCATATTTGCGGTCTCATTGCATTGAAACGGTACTTGACTAGTTCAAATAATTGGATTTCAATATTGTCAAGTTTCCAATAAATGTGAGCTTTGCATTTCAAAATAGTGAAGGCAAAAGTGACTCACAATTGGATTGTGCTAGAGTATTGGGAAGTATGATGTATATCACGAATCAGATATAGCATTTGCTATTAATGAACTGAGTCGGTTCACGAGTGATCCCAATCAAACTCATTATATGACAATGAAAAGAGTTTTGGAGTATTTAAGAAATATTTAAAACTATGTCTTGCATTATAACAATATTCAGCAGTATTGAAAGGATATAGTGATGTGAATTGGATCACCGGACAAATGAAGTGAAATCCACGAGTGGATATGTATTAACTCTTGGTAGAGGAGCGCAGTCTCTTGGAAATATTCCAACAAAAAAAAAAGACATGTATCGCTAGCTCTACAATGATCTCTGAGCTAGGTGCTCTAGATAAGGTCGGTGAATAAGTTAAAAGACTCCGGAATTTCTTGATAGATATTCTTTTTTGGCCCAAACCATTGGCATAAGTATGCATACACTTTGATAGTCAAGATGCAATAGGTAGGGCATGTAGAATGATGTATAACGGAAAGTCTCGTCATATAGGACATAGACAAGACACAGTTAGAAAACTACTTTCTAGTGGAATTATCAAAATTGACTATGTAAAGTCAAAGGATAATGTGTCAGATCCACTTACAAAAAGGCCTAACTAGAGAGAAAGTTTAAAGAACATCTAAGGGAATGGGTTTACGGCTTAGGACAAGTCATCATGGCGGTAACTCTATCTAGCATACTGGAGATCCCAAGAGCTAGATTCAAGGAGAAAAACAAAGTTGTGACTGACGGTTCGGCATTGTCAACAAACTCAATCCATTCTCATGATGAAGACAATGCTCAGGAACAAGGATACAACATTAAGGCTTGTTAATGAGTTACTAAAGCTTAATATTTTTAATGATTTGCTAAGTTTGGCAGATTTGACCAAATAGTGTATCTACGCGATAACACGGTTAGAAATCACCTATGTGGGTGTGAAGTGTAAGCCGCTTCAAAGAGAATTATTGTCAAAAGCCTATTCTCTATACACTCATGAAACCAGGAGGTGTTCACGGCTGAAACGAACACAATTGTAAGAACCATAAATGGTAAAGGGTTAATTGTGTGACATATGGTTGTCTAGGTATACACCAAAGCTAGACGGTTCAAAGATATCGCATCTACCGATTGACCGAGTATATCTGACATATGTTCACTACGGAAAGTCCAAGGGGAAACCTACTTATCTAGATGCATTTAATTCTTGCTTGTAAAAAGTACACATGCTTGTCAATTTCTTTGTCTTGGAGTCATTCCCCATTCACGCGGGGGGTTGTTGGGTTTTAAAAGGTGTGAATGAAAAATGAAGAGTTGCGACTTTTATGAAGAGTTGTGACTTTGATGAAAAGTTGCGACTGTTATGAAGAGTTGTGACTTTTATCAAAAGTTGCGACTTTTGTGAAAAGTTGTGACTTTTATGAAAGGTGGTGACCTTTCCGAAAGATTGTGACTTTTCAAAGGTTTGTGACCTTTCCGGTAAGGCACAATAAGAACATTTTCACACTACCCTTTGTTTTCTATAAATTGAGGGATTTTCTCTCATTTTAAAAAAACCAATTTCTGGACTTCTTCTTCTACTACTAAATATAGTATTCTAAGTGTACTTTACTGTCGTTGAGTGGTTCGCTGACACCAGCATTTTGGGTATCAATACACTGGTGATTGAGATCATTCTATCCTGGGAGGACATATTCCAAATCAAACCTCGGATACTAGAGGGGAATAATTTCCTTAAGGGGACATTGTGCATTCAGTGGACTTGATCTTCTTTCTGTTTTTCCAGATTCTGGTATGTGTTATAGATTTTAGATTTGTGAATTAATTTATGTTCTTCTGTTCTTCATTGGTTCATTAAACTTTGGTAACTTCGTGTTTCTGCAAAGTTTGTTGGAATCAGTAAGATTCTTTAAACACAGATTGACAACAATTCTTCTTTAAGAAAAAATATTTCGTATATTTTTTCTAATCTGTTTATGATTCTAGTTTCTCTACTAGTTTTAATTTTCTAGTTGTGAAAATGTTCTTAAACTTTATTGTGTCTTATCAAGTTCTTCAAAATTTTGTTCTAAGTATCTTAGGAATACAAGATGAGCAACACATTTTGGAATGGAAGAATTATTCCACTCCATGAATCAACTCCAGATTGCAGGCAATTTCCTTGGTGGTCATTGCTAAAAGTTTCTTTTTTACCATTTTGCAATGAAGAAGATAGAAATATAAGAGAATTTTAATATTTGATTAGAAATTAATTAGTGTAAAATATAATTAATAAAATAAAAGTTAAGTAATAAAGAAAAGTTAAGTAATAAAGAAAAGAAAGTAAAAAGATATAAAAAAAATACAATTTCGGACATGGCGCTGACGTAACTCTGATGTGGCAGCGAGTGTAATACACCACATACTATGAGAGTGGTGTTGCACATACCTGGGTGATATTAAACTCATTTTTAAGTAGTAAAGGTGTGTAATAGATCGTCATGATAGTTGAAGCGTGTAACTGATTTTTCGAGACAAGTTTAGGGGGGAATCTATGCCTTTTTCCTTATATAGAAGAGGGAGTGTCAACTCAAACATGAATAAATAAAAATGACAAAGGCAGTACTTACTTTACTTTCTCCAATATATTTGATAGAGGCGGCTCAAACACATTGATTGCCTAAAATCAAAATCGAACGAAGGTTTTTAACCTTTTCTTTTTTAAGAAAAAAGTTTATTATTTTAACTCTTTAAAATGTAAAGTTGTCAATAACTTTTTTTTTATTTGATTTTTGTAAAAAATATTCTTTTTCAGTTAATAATATAATCAATATAATTATTTTTTTCTTGAGATATAGTACTCTGAATATGTCAAACTTTTTCTAATAATTCTTTCTTCGTGTATTATATTTTCTAGAAATAGAATATGATTTTTTAAAGAAAAACCTGAACTTATTAGTACTAAAAATAAAAATAAAAATAAGGCCCCTCAAATTTGAGGGGCTTGCCTTTTTTTATTTTTAAGGCATTAGAGTCCGCCCTTACCGTTTGATTGGATTAAATACTTTTCAAAAAAGTGTTGTTAAAACAAAATTGATATAACAACATATATTAGAAAGCGTATAATCATGTTACGTTCTGGAGACACCCTCTACAAAGAATATAATTTTATTTTTATTTTATAAATATTGATATATATATATATAAAAAAAATAATACGAACTAAACATCAATTTGGGATAAACAATAAAGTTTTAAAACCTCTATAATCCCATACCCAAAGGCCAAACTCACCCTCACACACACAATATATGTTGTAATGATAATAATAGATGAAACCCAATGTAGAAAATATTGATAACTAGCATAATTGATTGTTGCTTTAGTTTTGACTCCCAAATAATTTTGCTCTTCCAAAATAGAAGTAACTAAAAGTAGAATTTACGAGAGAGCTGTTTGGATGGTAATTATTTTTCACTTTCAAATTGAAAATTAAGTCCGAAGCATTATAAAAGTAAGAAGAATTGAAACTCCCGAGTAGAGTTAAAAAAAATAGAAACTGAAAGAATAGTACTTTTATTGTCCTAATTTATGTGACATTTTTCGTTTCTCAAGAGTCAAATAGTTTTATTTTAACCATAAATTCGGTCATGAAATCTTTAGATTTTTCAAATAAAATTTATATATTTAGAAACTACATAAAAAATAATATAAGTCACAATAATTATCAATCTAAAATATATAAAGCTACGGTCAATAATAGACTTGTTTGAATTTCAAAATCTGAAAAGTACCGCATAAAATGGGACCGAGGATATTAGTAGTAATTTTTTTTAATGATAAAAGATTAAAAAACAAAACAAAAAGAAACTGTCATTCAGAATTAATGGTTTGACCTTTGATCAATTATGAGACAAACTAATAAAACAAATTGTATGTTTTTTCATAAATTAATCACATTCCTCCCCATGTTTTAATGTCGGATCCATTCTCAAAAACTCCAAAACCTTTACAGTCATTATGTACTAATCCATACCTGTTTCAGATCCCATTTCCCAAGATCTCACGAACTCCAAACTTATATTAATTATAATTACTTTTTTTATCGATTTTTGTTTGTCCATCATATTAAAAATATATGTCTATTATTACTTGTTCATTATGAAAAATCAAGAGATAATTTATCAATTACTTCCTAATTTGTCATTATTATTAACTATAGTCATTTTTCAATGCATTTTCTAAAACATTAAGTTTATTCTAAAATATCAAATCAATACTGAATAAATAAAAATGAACGGTGGGAATAACTATTAATCCCCCTCTATTAGTGTCTAATCATTACATTCTTACTCTCATTAAAAAAATGAAAAAAGAAAAACATGCATACAGATAGATATGGGTCCCATTTTTAGTTAATCATGATAACTAACTAATTTAACACAATATTTTTTTCCTCTTATCATATAGTATAAGTTATTTTGATCACTTCCATACAAATCTGTTCCCAAGAACCAAAAAGAATGTTGCATAAGTGAGAGATAATTGAAGACATCAAACCATGAAACAAATTCATCTGTTTTGCTTGTTATTTTTGAGTGGTTTTTTCTTTGTTTCATCAAATAAGGATGAAGTTTCTATATTGTTAGCAATAAAGTCTAGTCTTGTTGATCCAATGAATCATCTCAAAGATTGGAACTTTTCAAACAATGAAAGTTCTATTCATTGTAAATGGAATGGTGTGTTTTGCAACTCGAAAAGCTATGTAGAGAAGCTTGATTTGTCAAACATGAATCTTAGTGGCAGAGTTTCAGATCAAATTCAAGGACTTCAGAGTCTATCTTTGCTTAATCTTTGTTGCAATGACTTCTCCACTTCATTGCCAAAGTCATTAGCTAATCTGACTTCTTTGAAGAGCATTGATGTGAGCCAGAACAACTTTGTTGGCGAATTCCCTGATGGTATTGGAATGTCGAATCCTGGTTTGAAATTTGTCAATGTTTCAAGTAATAACTTCGAGGGGGTTCTCCCTGAGGATCTTTGCAATGCTACGTTGCTCGAAGTCATGGACTTTCGAGGGAGTTTCTTTGAAGGTTCAATCCCTGGATGTTACAAGAATCTGAAGAATTTGAAGTTTCTTGGCTTATCAGGGAATAATCTTTCCGGAGAGATCCCTCGTGAGCTTGGTGAATTGAAGGCTGTGGAGACTATGATTCTTGGATATAATCAGTTTGAAGGTTCAATACCAGCTGAGTTTGGTAATATGAGTAGCCTTAAGTATCTTGACTTGGCTGTTGGCACTTTAAATGGACAAATTCCAGCTGAGTTAGGTAAGTTGAAGAACCTGACTACAGTGTACTTGTATCAAAACAGTTTTGAAGGTAAGATTCCAGCTGAAATTGGAAATATAACATCTTTAGTTTACTTGGATCTTTCTGATAACAAGATCACTGGGGAGATTCCGAATGAGTTAGCAGATTTGAAGAATTTGCAGCTGCTAAATCTCATGTGCAATAACTTAACTGGTCCTATTCCTACCAAACTTGGTGAGTTGGAAAATCTTGAGATACTTGAACTATGGAAAAATTCTTTAAATGGCTCTTTGCCAATGAATCTTGGGAAAAAATCTCCCTTGCAATGGTTAGACGTTTCTTCGAATTTCTTGACAGGTGAGATCCCTCCTGGCTTGTGTGATTCTGGCAATCTAACAAAGCTCATACTGTTTAACAATTCCTTCTCTGGATCAATCCCATTAGGCCTGTCTAACTGTTCTTCACTCGTTCGAGTTAGAATCCAAAATAATCTTCTATCAGGAATGATTCCGGTTGGGTTTGGAACACTTCCTATGCTCCAAAGATTGGAATTGGCTAAAAACAATCTCACTGGTGAAATTCCTGTGGATTTCACTCTCTCCACTTCTCTTTCTTTTATCGATGTCTCCTCGAACCACCTTGAATCATCTTTGCCTTCTAGCATTTTGTCCATTCCTAGCTTGCAAACCTTCATAGTCTCCAATAACAATCTTAAAGGCAACATTCCTGACCAATTCCAAGATTGTCCTTCCCTTTCTTTGATTGATCTTTCAAGCAACCATTTCTCGGGGAAAATTCCTCAGAGTATTGCTTCATGTGAAAAGCTGGTGAAGCTTAATCTAAGAAACAACCAACTCAGTGGTGAAATTCCAACTCACATTGCCACATTGCCAACTTTATCTATTCTTGATCTATCAAACAACTCCTTAGTTGGAAAAATACCAATGGACTTTGGTAGCTCTCCAGCTCTAGAAATGCTTAATCTGTCCTACAACAAGCTTGAGGGACCAGTTCCAAGAAATGGGATACTCATGACTATTAATCCCAATGATCTGATAGGAAATACTGGTCTTTGTGGTGGCATACTTCCACCGTGTTCTCAAAGTCTCACCATAACTTCAAATGCAAGAAAGAATCGTGTCAATCACATAATCGTGGGATTCATTGTTGGAATCTCAGTTATCTTAGCTGTTGGGATCATGGTTCTAGCAGGGAGATGGATGTACAATAGATGGTACCTGTGCAACAGCTTTGTCAAAGAATTTCGATTCAACAAGAACAACTCAGAATGGCCTTGGAGGCTTGTAGCATTCCAGAGGCTTAACTTCACAAGTACTGATATTCTGGCTTGCCTAAAGGAGTCAAATGTGATAGGCATTGGTGGCAATGGAATTGTCTACAAGGCTGAGATTCAGAGGCCACATTCTGTTGTAGCAGTTAAAAAGTTGTGGAGATCAGATGGAGACCTTGAAGCAGGAGATGATCTCGTTGCAGAGGTTGATCTTTTAGGGAAGCTTCGTCACAGGAACATAGTTAGGTTACTAGGCTATCTTCACAATGAGACTGATATCATGATGTTATCCGAATACATGCCTAATGGAAATCTTGGAGCCGCTTTACATGGAAAAGAAGCTGGAAAAATGCTCGTAGATTGGTTGTCAAGGTACAACGTTGCCCTTGGTATTGCTCATGGACTCGCTTATCTTCACCATGATTGTCATCCACCAGTCATACATCGCGATGTCAAGTCCAACAACATTCTCCTAGATTCAGATTTTGAGGCAAGAATTGCAGATTTTGGCTTGGCAAGGATGATGCTTCACAAGAATGAGACTGTTTCTATGATAGCAGGATCATATGGCTATATAGCACCAGGTTCATTAATTTTCCTGATAATGCCACTAACAAGAAAATTTATTTCATTTCTTGTCTCATTTTCCTTTCTCTGTTGTTTTTGGCAGAATATGGATACACATTGAAGGTTGATGAGAAGAGTGACATATACAGCTATGGGGTGGTGCTTTTGGAGCTTGTAACAGGAAAAATGCCATTAGACCCTTTGTTCGGAGAGTCGATTGACATTGTAGAATGGGTTAGAAGGAAAGTAAAGAACAAGGCATCAGAAGAAGCATTAGATGCTGATGTAGCTGGCCAATGTAAACATGTCCATGAAGAGATGCTTCTTGTCCTAAAAATTGCACTTCTTTGCACTGCCAAGCTTCCCAAAGAAAGACCATCAATGAGAGACATTATAACCATGCTTGGAGAGGCAAAACCAAGAAGGAAAAGTATTTGCCAGAATTGGGGTTATAGTACTACTGCTAACAAAGACAAGTTAATCTTTGCTCATTCACCAGTTATAGGCCTTCTATAAGTACCAAAACCTTTTTTTTTCCACTTCAATATCTAGTATATCTTCATTTTCAAGAGTCCAAATGTAAAGAGTTTCTTTCCTTCTATACATTCTGTAATTGATATAAGTGAAGAGGAAATTGTCTAGTTTGTTTCTTCTAAATGATGGATTCAACAATGTAACTACTTTGGTTGAGAATTCACTTAATAAGGCTATAGACTTCCAAATTGCACATATATTGAACTATTTGAGGATCTTTTTGTCCCACAAACCTTTCCAATGCTTCAGTAATTGGGAAAATTTCAAAAGAATACAATTAGCCAACTGTCTTTACAAAAGTACAGCCCAAAACTTACATGACAAATCTTTAGCCCAAAACACAATCTGGTATACAATATTATATATCCGGTATATAATGTTCAAAAATATGATATACAATATTATACATCCAATATACAATAATATACAAAATCATAAGAGCTTTTTATACACTCATATACAATATTATACATTAATATACAAAACACTGACTATATCTTCTTTCTTGAATCCAAGCACTAGATTCATTCAAAAATACCTCAACAACTACACTAAATCACTCAACATTTCAGATTTAGACTCCTCAGTACATAATCGATTTTTTGCAACAATACACACTCGAAACGAAGCTTATTTGTGGAAATTCAATTTTCAAACTCTGAAGTTTTGAGATATTACAGTGGCTGTCTGTAGAGTTTCTACAAGCTAAATCGACCACGAAAAATTATTTTTCTCTTATAAGGACCACCAGAACAGAAAAAGAAACAAAAAAAAATCTATCAAGTAGGTATAGAGGCACATATATAAATCGAAAATCAACACTAAATTGAAGCAAAATAGGAACAAGTCAAAGAGCTAATTATACAAAGAATACAAGCAAAATGGCAATGAGATTAACATAAAAATTAGGCCATGGGAAGCTACTCGTTCACATAGGTAGCTTTTAGCATTAAGGCATAGACTACGGTTAGAGTAAATGAATTAATCGAGTCTTCCAAGTCATAAAAAATGTTAATGTTGATTTTAAGGATAATGCATAAGTACGCTCCCTTAAATTATAACCGAAATTCAAGCGCACACCTAAACTTGACTCGGATCCCTCATACATTTAATTTTCTGTATTGTCGTGCACTTTTTGTGCTAACATGACACCTCCAACCAAGTAAGAAAAAATCACACCACATATTTAACTAAGAATTGATATTACAACTTTTAAATCTACTATTTTATAATTACTTTTAATAAAGCTTTAATTATAGGTTTTAATAGATTTGCACCGTTAGCTTTGAGATTTTTTTGTGTTGTGTAATAGTTATTTAATCTGTTTTACGAAATTATTCAGAATAGAACTTCATAAGAAATATAGTATATATAGAGAGAGAGAGAAAAAATGGCCAAAAGCACCCCCAAGCTATTACCGAATTCTCAACTACACACTTATTCTTTACGGGGTCCTATCACCCCCCTGAACCTTTTAAAAGTGAAATATTTAGCCCCCTACAAACTCACGCCCAGATTTGTATTAGGTAGTAGTCAACACGCGCTGCCACGTAATATTACCCTTTTTTTATATAAAAAATAATTATTCTTTTATATTTTACTTTTTTTTTTGTTTTATATTTTCATCTTCTCATTTTCTCTTCCTTTTCCATTCCTCCATTTCTTTTCTTTGAAAGCTTCTGCAGATTTGACGACTACTACTCTTCGACCTTCATCAAAATTATACCTGCTTGTCGGAATAAAGGTACCAGACTTGCGGAGAGACTAGTATTGATTTAGATTTAACAATGTTGATATGAGAAACTCAATTAATGTTTACAACTATTTCAATAAATGGGTCTTCTTCATCAAAGGTTTTGTTACCCAATGATTTCTTTAATGAATTCTTCTCCATTAATTGAATCTATTACTTAGTGAACTCCTCCATTAATGACTACTCTAAAGTTTGATTCTTCTAACTTTCAATTTTGATTTTGATTTTGAGCTACCAACAAATTTTCAAAGTGATGAAAAGTGGAGATATGATGAAAAGTATGTGATTTGAAGATGAAAATTGACTTAGTGATGAAAAGTTGATGAGGGCGGTGATCTGGTGGTCGACGTGAGCCATTGTCGGTCTTCGAATCTAATGAAAGATTAAAGGGAAAAGATAAAAGAAGGTAAAAAAATAAAAGGAAACATAATTTATTTATTTTTAAAATAGAATATTAATATGAAATAAATTAAATATTTATAAAGTTAATATTTAAATTATTTTTTTATCCCTCACTCTCCCAAAGAGGGTGAACTACACCTTCTTTGCCACATCAGCATTTAGGAAGCAAATAATTCCACTTTAAAATAGTCCAAGGGGGTAATAGGACCCCCGTGAAGTATGAGTGTGTAGTTGAGAATTCGACTATAGGTTGGGGGGGCTTTTGGCCATTTTTTCTCTCTCTCTCTCTCTATATATAAATGTAATATTTATCGAGAAGGTTTAGATGAACACATTTGGCCCCTCTTAGATCTGTCCAGACTGCATTGTATCATGTCACATGCACATGTAATTATGTTGTGTCCAACGCACACGTAAGTGTCCAAACGCACACGCAAGTATTACGCGATCGTGCAAGTAATAAAATGACTTTTTTAAGAACTGGATGTTGAACCCACAGAGACTTATGATCAGTTAATATTAAATTTCACAAATGACTACAATTTAAAGCAAGTGTGTCAAGAGAGTTTGATGATAATCTCCAAATTAACAATTTTGCAACACAGAACTAAACTATCTAACTACAATTCAATTTCAAGCGAAGTCTAACCAATGACTTAGGCAATTCCGGGGTTGTAGCTTAACTAAGACTTCATGCATAGTGTATCTTGTATGGACTTCAATTGGTTATCAAATCGCTGGTTTACAAGTTTAAATGTATGATTATGGTCTCCCGACCTCTAATCGCCTACCACAATTGGCAGTCTAACTACATCTTTGAGTGGGGATACTGTGGAGCATTAGGTTTTTGTCTTATTTCGTAACCAAGTATGATATCTAGGTATATCCCTATCCTAGATACAAATCAATCCTAGTTTGCGTACTAGAAAAGATCATGCCCCTTTTGTCTCGTACTATCGTATTAATCCTCTCCCGAGTTCAAGTTAGACAATGAATGTATCTTAATGTTGATCAAGCATTAAAATAGTGAGTTTGAGAACAAAAGAGCGATTTCAAGTGAAAACAAAATTCATTCCATAGATTCAGTACTGCACAATCATTTGTAGCCACAACCATAAAATAAAAGGGATTAACTACTCATGTTTTGATTCTCAATCTTTGAATGTTCAATAATCATAAGCGAAACCAATAGATGAAAAATAGTAGGAATGAACCCTAAAATTGAAGAGGTATTCGTCCAAGCCATGTTCTCCAAAATCAGAAAAAGAAAATAAATAAAATAATAAAACTCGAGTCTATTTATACATAGGAAAATTCGGTAGAAATTTTGTACGCAGGTTTGCGACATGGAGTCGATATAGACTTGCCTATTTTTCAGCTATCTCCTCTCCGTGACACGGAGAGGATACAGACTCTTTTGTCTCAACAATTATCTGGAGACAAATAATAATTCCCCGCTCCACAATACGGAGAGGATACGGATATGGGTATTTTGCTCACATCATTCTTGAGCTCCTTTGCGACTTGTTTCTTATGCATCCGTTTCACATCCACTTCATAGCTAGCCACTTTTGTAACTCTTTATCGTGCCTTCCAACCTAAACACACTAATAACATTGGTTATTTGAGATATACAAACTTGACTAAAACATTATCAATGAAATGAAGTTTTGCTCTCAATCTTAGCTCACATATAGATTTAATTTGACTTTTAGGCATATAAATATGTCCAAGATCAAATTACTTCAGGACCAAGGCATTCCACACATTGTTGGGGAAAAAAAGAAGAAGAAAAAGTAAAATATTCTCAATCATCAAAAACTATAAAATAGTGCCTCAAACAAATTCTATAATATGTTGTGTACATGGATCTCACAAATTTCACAATGCACGTTTCCCTTTTTATGTATACAACTAGATACATGAGTCCGTGTCAGTATGAGCTAAATATATATTATTTTGAGAAATTATGTGGGTAAGCAAACATATACTAGTTAATTAGTTAACATAACTATAGTTTGAATTAATTAATACTCACAACCTCTTTTTAGCTATACGTGTGCCTCTCTCCTCTCATCCTCTCTCTCTCGCCTCTCTCCTCTCTTATACATATACAAATACAAATTATACAAATATACAAATCATACATATACATATACAATTATATGACAGATATACAAAAATAATTCACCTCTCTCTACTTTCTGCCCTCTCTCACTCGCCTCTCTCGCTCGCCTCTCTCCTTCCTCCCCAATCTCGATTGCCTCTCTCTCTCTCTCCCAATATCACTCGCCAAATATAGAAATACATATGTATACTAGTTACATATATACAAGTATCTGGCAGATATACATGTACAATTCAATAGATATACAAATACAATTCACCTCTTTCACGCGCCTCTCTCTTCCATCTAACATGTAGCTACGAATCTTAATTAACAAACTATATCTATGGAGCCTAATTAAGTTATTTTTAATGACTATTTGCGAAATTTCCTCTATTATTTTTTAGTCTCAATTTAAGTGACACGTATAAAATTTGGAAAGCCAATCAAATTTTTAATATAATTTTTAGATACTTTACGTTGTTAATTATTATAATTTATAATAATTTTTAAAAAATTAATGTTACTCCCTCTATCTTAATTTATGTGGCACTAAGAAAATTTCAAGAATCAACCAAATGATTATATGTTTAAAATTGTAAGTTGTCAACCGTCATTTTCAAGTACTATATGTTTTCATCTATCCCAACTTATGTGGCACTGACATAATTTCAAGAGTCAACCAAATGTTTATATGTTTTATAGATACTTTAAATTGTTAATTATTTTCTGGTGGTATAACAGATTATATGTCTTTCATTGTTATAATAAAGGACTTTGTGGAAGGCGTTAATATAATCCCAATAAGTGAAATTGGTAGGGATTTTATTGAGGCTGAACTGCCTTTATTTCATCGAGGATATTTCGCAATCTTCAATTGATATAATCTGCTTTACGATCATTTTAGAGAAGTTATAAACGTTCTCGCTAGTGTTATACCCTGAGAAGTGCTGAAATTCAACACTACCTGTATTTATCAAAATGGTTTCGTAATACGAGCAGGTTTTGTATGATTCTCCTGGGAAGTATAATCCGTTAAGTAGATATCGCTGGAATATCTTCCAGGGTTCTTCTTTTCTCTGAATCTCAGAATTTTCAAGAAGAAATATCATTTCTTTCTTTGCTACCCTTTCATAGGATCTTATATCATCAATCTCTTCTTTTGCCACCGATGCAAAAGTATCACTTTACTTTTGAGATAAATATGCTTGCACTTGAGCGTATAATGGATTATTTTCTGGAATATCATCCAGGTGTATCGAAGAAGTAGCTTCTTTTGAAGAGCTTGTTAGTTTAACTAAACTCA
>JAJOOS010007950.1:0-28049 GCA_029582725.1 Solanum chiquidenum | reverse complement strand
TTGAAACGAATCCATCTTTTGCAACGCAAATTCCCTTATTATAACATTATTATCCCTGCAGGGTTTACTACGGTTTGAAAATTTTCATGTATTTAATAATCTCAATACAGCAGCAGCTGCATTTGAAAAGGACATAGCATAAACCAAATCAGAAAATATACGTAAGCTGGATTCGAAAGTGTAGATTAATGCGTTTGAGAAGAATGACAAGTGTGTAGTTAACTGTAAATAAGACGAAATAGGAGTGATTAGCTTACCTGAAGAAACATCGATCGGCCATGGAGCTAGAGATGGAATTTTGGAGGAGAAGACGGGAATATCAAAGAGAAAAGAGTTTTTTTTTATTTTATCATATTATTAACTTTATTTTAACAAATTATGACAAAATTATTATTTTCATTCCATACTAATTTTATTATTAAATAACTTTATAAATAATAATAGTAAAATTTAAATTTTCAAAATATAATTTGATTATTGAGATGAGGGTATTTTTGCCATGTTGGACTGTCATGTCAGCTCTAATGGCAAAGATAACGTTTTAGGGATATTTGTGGTCCAAAATATAGATAGCAAGGGTAATTTTGATCCCCAAACATAATTAAAGGATATATATGAGCTATTTCGAATAGTTCGAACATAATTTTTACCCGAATAAAAAATGGAAAATGATTATTGTACGTTGACAATTTTTCTAGGGACCCAATTGCTTATTTTGAGAAATATGTTTTTGAATATAGCTTTTCAAAGCAGTGATTTTAGAAAGAAATACTTCATGTTCAACAAATTCATCTATGAAGTGTGTTTTAGTATTTGTCAAATTACAAAAATGATATTTATTATAGAACTACTATTATACAGATAAATAAATGATTTTAAATATTTTGAAAGAGTTTAGGTAAGAGTTCTCATTTATTTAGTTTAAATCTAAACATACAACAAAATACATTAAATTTTAATCAATATAGTTAAACAAAAAGAAAGAGGGGAAAACTATTGTGTATTTATATTTGAGAGATATAAGTATTAAATAAATGATAAATATTTTTTCATAAATATAAGTGTCTGAAACCCAACTTAAAACTAGAGAGACTAAACCAACATGAGTTTGCAGTGCAGTGATCGGACTACTTCATCCTTTAACTAGAGATGTCGCTCCGAAGGGAAACCAAAATTAAATAAAAAAAACAGAGAGGCTGTTAAGCTTTAAAATAGGTAAATAAAGAGATTTCTTGTAGCAGAATCTCTTTCATTTCTGACTCATATATGCACAGAAAGCCTCGCCATAAAATAGAACTCAAAACTAGAGGAAAAAGGTAATCTTTACCCTTTCCTAAAATGCATAAAAAAATGTTAAAAGACTGGCCAAGCAAATTATATGAGAGGATAATATATCCATTGATTACATCTAAATTGAAAGCCAAGTCCATTTACCTACAACAGATCATCATCATCATCATCCCCACTACTAAAGGATTCAACAAGCTCACTGTCATCTTCATCTTCACCATCTGTCACAATCTCCAATATACCTCCACCACCAAAGTCCACACCATCTACAATGAAGTCTCCGTCTTCATCTTCTTCGTCATCAAGCTCACTCACACTATCATCATCATTGCTCAAATCATCTGCATCGCTTTCACCTTCCCCATCAAGATCCGTTCCAAGGATTGCTTCCTCATCAATGTCATCATCATCGTCTTCATCCTCATCTTCACTTTCAGCATCATCAGGGTCTGAATCATCCTCAGTTGGCCTCCTCCGACCAATTTCATACACCCTAGCAGAAGAGTACATCTCATCTTGGTCATCCATTGTGACCAGCCCAACAAATGAATCAGTTGGCTCCGTCGCAAAGTCAAGTACACAACGGTCTACTGGAATGGTTGCAATGTCAGAGTAGTTAACAGCATCCACCGTACGGAAAGCAGCAAAGAGAGGATGTTTAACACGACGTGTCTGGAATGCGGACATGACATCCTCAAGATTTCTTCTCAAGATGGCATATATCACATCACCACTTGCATTAAATGTTATTACAGTCTGGTCCAAAGACGGTACACTTCGCAGAAGCCTGAAGTTCCGCAAATCCCATACCTCAGAATTTATGATGACCTATACAGAAAGATGACAGTTTCAGCAAAGGTAAAACCAAGGATCCACAAAGGTGAGAATAAATGAAAAATTGTTAAAAAGGATTTAGCATCAGGCATATAATACTATCCACCCAAAGGAAAATGAATGGAATGTCTTTACCTCATTGCCAGCAGGATGAAAGCCCCCGCCACCATAGTCGGTAAATTGATCAAAACGATGAATTGGGCCAGAACCACGAGTATCCCATAAGACACCGTTCCAGAGAAGCATATTGTCTGATGGGCTAAAATGTGCAAGGGAATACATATGTCCTCGGCCTGAAGGAATATTGGATGTGTCTGTGAGTTTCAGTTCCACTTGGCAGGTTTGAGTGTCATACAGAAGAATCTCGCGTCGAGATTGCTCTGCAGACAATGCAGCAAATGTTGTACCGAAATTGCTAAATCGAGCAGCTTTACAGCCTTCAAATGAATGCTTAGGCCCAGCTGAAACAGAAGTTGCATCCCATAACCGCACATCGTGAGCACTTGAAGACAAGAGAAGCTGTGTCTCAACAGAAAGGTAGGACTGTAGAAGTGTTAAAGGTGCCTGGTGACTGGTGAAGCTTTCTAAGATACTGCTGCTGTTAGAGTCAAATATTTTCAGCTCTCCAGAATGGGTGCCAGCAGCAATTTGTGAAGAATCTCCCATAAAAGAGACACATGTCAATAAGACACCAGCATCATCCCGGCAAGTGCGCCACGGTCTAAATCTACTGTAGACGAATTGTCGATCCTTACGCTTTCCGTGTGTCCCACCATTCAAACTTCTAAAATCACGAGTACTAAGCCGTGATGTCACATTTGATGGTGCATCAAGGCTTCGTTTTGGTTCAGGACAGACGTGAGGGTGCAAGAGCGAAAGAGGAGGTAAAGTTGTGATGGGAGCAGGACATTGGCGATGCTGGTGCTTCAAGTACTGAACAACCACAGAGTCCAAGGTCAACCGCTCCGCATTTGAGGGTTGTGAGTCACTTAGAAGACCATGTTGAGAAGACGACACCATAGGAGTATCATCACCTTCAGTTGGAAAAGCACTTGAGCCAGGTCGATTATGGATCTCTCTCAAAGTAGAATTTGGTGTTGAAGGCACATTAGGATCTGATGGTAGACCACTTCTACGGAACGAATTTGGAGTGACACAAACCGGAGATCTGACTGTATGTTCACCAGTATTGAGTCGCTTAACTGATGGTACTGATCCACCTTCCTTCAGATCAGTTAACTTGCGTTTCATTGGCAATACAATGGGAGTTTTAAACATGATGTCTGGATCTCCACCAGATTTCACTGTAGATAGTGATACAGTTTCTGATGTAGCTATAGGCGTGGCACACTTTTTCGAATTACTGAATTTGAAGCCTGATGTTGATGGAGAGACTTCAACAGGAAGAGATTTTGAGGACACACTACGCGAAGACGAAAAGGCCAACGGCTTCCTTCTTGAAGAACAGACAATTGACTCAGATTTCAATCCGCCATCCTCATCCAATGGTGGAAGTTTCGGTTTAGCTGACAAAAATCCTCTAGGTGCACGACCAGATGGCCACTGAATTTGAACTGACGATGTCTCCTGCCCTGATGTTTGATGTGCCAGAGATGATGGAGCAGCTAACGATGGCAAAGGTGTCAACTGAGCCTCCTTAAGAAGCATAGTTGCAGTGTCTGTAAGACCAGAAGCTTGTAGGTGTTCATGGATGAGGAGTAAAAGTTCCCTGAACTCGAACATAAAGGAGGTCAGAAACTAGTATACAAGGCAAAAAGAAGAAAACCATGTTGCTCAAATTTACATTTGGAGCAAACGCCAATTTACCTTGCATGATATGTGATCGGAGTAGCAGCAGCTATAGCAGCTCTCTCTATACGCCTTAATGTTGGGGTCGCAGCATCTGTAGCAGCCAGAGAACTTGCACGGCCCGAATTAGTTACAACCTGCAAAACAATTGAAAAAGAACCCATACTCCTGCAAATTAACAAAAGAGGAAAAGGAACGAAAGACAACTCTGCGGAGTACACTAGAAAGATAAATGTATAAGCAACCTAATAAACTATTGTCATCCCAAATGCCTTGACCTACTCTTTTGTTTTTGTCATGATATGTAGTTAATTCTGATCCTTAGGTCAAAAACCTCCCTTTCTCCAAAAATTAAACTGAAATGAACTGATACAACTGCATATTATGATAATGATGATGAGCATCTTGTTCACATTACTAATCAACCTCTGTTTTTTTTTTAAAGTGGTACATGTTATCTAACAACTAATCAGCCTCTTTACATTTCAAAAATATTAACACTTTTCTATCTAAAACCAACAATAATCTATTCACTTTTATCCTCATCATTTGCTTGCTAATCAAACCAGCTACCTTATTCAGCGTGAAAATGGTACTTAACAAGTGTGTGTGTGTGTGCGTGTAAAGTAAGCCAGCATTAGAGATTATAGATATATTCTTCAAAATTATTAGTGTAATGCACACAATCACATATAGTCATGAAGAAAGCATGGCTTAACAAAGAGTTAAGAATGGAGGGGGAAATATTCTTAATAAGATTAACACTTGAGACTTTACCAAACGAAATCCAGATGTGGAGAAGTCAAAATGCTGAATTACAGGAATAAAACAGTTACTTCTCTTTCCCCTCCCATTTCCCTTCATCCAAAGAGATCATCAAAATGATTGTCCCATTTCTTTGCTTTGAACACAGCAGAAAACCAGTGAAAATGCATCCCTCCCCTTAGTCCCTTAATCCCTCGTCTTCCTTTGCCCCAAAGAGATCATCAAAATCAAAAGTATCATCCAACTTCTACCCAAGCCCCCTTTTTTTCACTCCACGTATTAAGAAATTATACAGAGAAAGAAATAGGTACTGTTTTCTTACCCCAATAAGCTCAATAGCCACCTGAGCAAGTTCTGCTTGCCACCGGTTCTGTTCACTGCCAGGAGTCTGATTTCCTGAATCTCGTATGAGTTCTGACAACTTTTTCCCAACCTAGACCACAAAAAGAACAATATATTTAAAGTATATCTGAACATCCAGCACCACAAGACCAAATCTTTCAAACTGATATCGCATAAATGGTCATCCACATTGAGTCTTGGATATATTGATTTTAAAGTTCAAGAAAAACTTAGAAAAAATGTTAAATGTTCGTTCTACGCAGTTTAACTACATTACTACATAATTCAGATCTGCACTAGCTGCAATACAGAAGTAGGTAAAAACCAAAAATGCTTTAGGATCAAGTCGCTCACTAGCATATCCCCCTGGAAACGAGGAAAACAACGAATAACAATAAAGCAACACAGATATCCTGAAAAATCTGAAAAGGTAGCGCATGCATGAAACTAAGAGCTCATTTGGATTTAGCTTTCATTAAAAGCATTTGATGAATATACCTTGTTAAAGAACACTTTTAGCATTTTAGGTGTTGAAGCTGATTTTATAAATAAATAGTTAGGTGCTTTAAGAGAAGACCTGAAATAATAGTAAGCAGCTAGTTTGTGTAGGAAAAAGCTCAGCGGTTTATCTGTTGAAATGACAAAAACATCTTAACAGATGACTAAAATATCCTTAAATCTATTTACAAAAAAGATAGATTTGAAAGTATCTTTACATTAAAAAAAGAATTAATAATGCAAATAGAATAGAGATATAATTAGAAGTTATGCTTACGAAGAGTATTTATTAGGGATAACATAGTAAAAAGTTTGATCAAACCGAAAGTGCTTACAAGCTATAAACCATAAGTTAGGGGTGGCATATAAACATTTTTGGTATTCACATTTTCTCTAACAACTAATTGCAACATAGGATCAACCTTTTAACTATTTCAAGAAACATCAAAGGTGAAAAAAATATTAGAATCAATGACTGCAGCAAAAATCACATAAACCAGTTATCACACCGACCCTTAAAATCAACAATGTCAACCATGCAGGAAACAGCAATTATGATGTCAGACCAACCTACCTGAAGTTTTGTTAATATATGTGCAATTGTATCATCTCTTGCCAAACCAAGAAGTACTCGGCAAGCAAGGGCACGAAGACAGTCAATTGCAGCTGGAGGAGTAACTATCCGTGGCTGGAGGAGCTGCAGGAGGACCTTAATACCATTGTTTGCCCGAACAGCTTCTCTCGCTTGACGGTAACATTGTTCAAGTTGAGCAGCAAGGCCAGCACAACCAGCTCCTGCACCTAGTGATATTCTTCGGTCTCCAACTAATCCTGATGTCACTGTAGACACAGGCCCTTGAGAAGTGCCACTGACCACAGATGTGCCAGGAACTACTGTGCTTCCACGGTCTGATAAAGTAGATTCTCTATTTTCATTCTGACTGGAGATATTAACAGCTCGATCTGGAAGTAACCGCTCTGCATTTCTGTCCCTGGTCTCGCTCCGGTCGGCATTCCGGTCTCTGGTCTCCACACCAGGAGTATTTGCAGATTGGACAGCATTGGTTTGCTGTGCTTGTGTAGATACAGATGGTTTATTGCTGATTGAAGGTGGAGGACACACGAGACAAACTAACACATTCAATGCTGCTTCAACAATCTACCAACATAAAAAATAAATGGATAAGCATCTGAATAGCTACAACGAGAGAATGAAAAGTGTATTAAGATCATACCTCAGGTTCTACATAACCGGCACTGTTAGCTGCATCCAATATAACAGCTATACCCACGCGATCATTGCTTAATGTTGCATTTACAATAAGTTTACGGCTGTAAGGTACTAAAGTGACGATATGAAGTACACCAAGAGCATACTGAAGCAAGTCATGCAAATAACGCTCAACAGGTGGAGCCTACATTTGAAAAAATAGTAAGTAAACCAGAAAGCAAATGCAGGTAGAAAGAATGAACAATTTATAAAAGTATGTACTACCTGACATAATTCCAACATTGTAATATGCCCATTGCAATTTAAAAACTTGTCAACTACAGGCCAGCGGGCTCTAACAGCTGCAGGACCAAGTCTCCGATCTTTCTGGATTAAACGGAAAACTGCATCCATAGCCTCATTACTAATGTCAAGAGGCTTAGACGCAGCCCTAACACTTGGGATATTTCGTCCAGCACTGCGAACACTTTTATTAGGGCGAATTGAATCCACCAGCAAGAGAAGATGTGCTCTGAAGTACTGTCGAAGTGCGACACATGTGTGATATGCTATCTGCTTTTCAGAAGCAGTCAGCACCTCTGGTGGTGATCTGTCACTCCGTAATGACCCTGAAGCAGTTAATGCCCCCGAAGAAGCCCCAGACCTCACTAATGCAGCATCTTGCAAGAGATTAAGCATTTTCTGTAAACCATCCTGAGCATCAAAAGCGTCTACGACAGCTCTGAAAACAAATGCAGCCGCAAAAAATAAGGCAGAATTTTTTCTGGCTAGATCTTGAGGACATTCAAGAAGCTGAAGCGCCAACTCAACCACCTGATGGATAATGCTTGAAGGAAGAGTACAAACACGTTCCATTATTCCCTGTGAAATCAATTTTCCGAAGTTATTGAGCCGGCAACTAAAATTTCAAGAACCACAATGAATCAAGATTTAACGTACACAACCAAATTATAACACTAAAAGGAGTAGAAAAACGGAGAGAGACAGTTACCTGAATTGACCCTATAGCGAATAAGCACGAAGAAAGGCCACAAAAAGTCTGAGGAGCTCTTGGGGCAGCAAGCAATTTTTGCATGCCACCACGATCCACAAATACTGCAGCAAATTTCCGATGTGCAGCCAAAGCACAGATCAGCTTCAGAACATCAGGCAAAAGAAGTGAAAGTTTGCACCCCTCTTTATGCTTGGAATTACGTTGCAGTAGCCCAATACACACGTCTACTCCTTTTTCGTGCAACACAGGACCAAGAACTTCAACATACTCTCCCAAAATAATAAGACACTGGATGCAGAACTTCTCTCGCAACTTTGCAAGAGAGTCACTATCCAGAATGAAAAATTCATCAACATCCTCATTTGCTTCTTGCGCTGTTGCTTTTATATCTTGTGATTCACCTTCAGAAATAGCACTCCTACAATATATCAGCACCACATTAATATAAATTAACTGTAAATCAACAGAAAGTAGCAGATGAATGCAAAATAAAATGTCTTCCCAGTCATCAATCGAGGATCGCTCATATAAAAAATGACACACCAACCTTGAAACTTCAACAGCAATAGCAGCATCAATGACTGTAGATGCAGCTTTTGAAGCAGCCAAAACTGCAGCCTCCTCATCATTTGACTTCTTAAATTCCTGAGATACAGAGATAACATAGAAATGAGATGGTCTTAAGATAAACATCAATATAAACTGGATAAGAAGTGAAGACCAACCTCAAAAGCAGCACTCTTGACTACTTCTGCAGCAGCATCACCAGCTGCTTTAACAGCTTCAGCTGGAGCATTAGCTGTTTTTGCTTCTGTTTCAGCAGCTCCAACAGCTTTCTTCACTAGATCTGTGATATCCTTGGAACCGACTTTACATTCTCGGAAACATTCATCATTTTCATCCCTCTCCATCACAAAACCATCAACATTTGTCCTACTCAAATTCTTCTTGTTATCAGGTGCTCTTCTCAATTCTTGATTCCGGGTTACATTTCTGCTGCGAGATTGCCCACTCAATCTACTAGCAGACCCTGGAGAGGTCAAAGCTGCTTCATTATCCGGAACACCCTCAGTCACCCTTCCCCGTCCTCTATGTCTTGTCCACCCACGATTCACCCTGCGTCTTGACAAATCATCTCTAGCACTGTCATCATGTTCATCTTCCCTTACGGATCTGTTACCAGGCTTTGCCTTTCCGTCACGTAAATCTCTAATATGCCATCTTTCTTCACCATCTCCATCTGCCTGATAATTATCATCATCCACAGCCATAGAATCAGGTGGCTCTTCATCTGTCCAAAGTTCATCCCCACGCATATGCCTACTGGCACTTCTATCGCGATCCTTATCCAGAACTTGATCACCATGAAGTCCATCTTCCGCTACTCTGGGGATATCCAAATGAGAACTTTCGGCAACTTGCCGGAATCTACTTCTACATTCCTCTCTAGCTCTCACACCAGTACCTGTAGATGATGCTTTGCCATCCAACAAATATGTTGCATCTCTTTGGCTTGTGGTGGTCTCCCCCAAAATTCTAATCCGAAGATAGTGCATAAGTTTTGCTGGGAGCCCAGATGTTAATACATCTTCGACTACTTGACCACCACTACCATCAATAGAGCAAAAAATGAATAAATTTGCAACAGGAGATGTGTTATATAACCAACAAAAGGTATGGGCCTAAGAGCATACCTTGCCAAACATACAGCAAGAAGTCCAGTGGAGTAGGTCTTCAGCATCTCAGAATCAGAGGACCTCCGATCACCTGACTCATGCTTCCAATAATGATCATCACCAGACAATCTGGTTGTGTCGTCCGTTGTCCAGCTTTTTAAATTTTCCAGCACAGGATCTTCAAAAACATGTGGATACTGGATTCCATTTGCGATGAATTAATCTACACGAATAACCATAACCAAGAAAAATTTTAAATAAAATAATCAAGAATAGAACTCTACCATCCATGTTAGTGAACAGCTAAAAAGCAGCCTTGCAGCAGCAGCCTTCACAGAAACTGAATATCTCCTCTCAGATAGGAACTTTGAAGATATCAGTTCAAAGAATTCATCATTGTCCTGCAGGGAGAGATGATGGGAAGTGAGTAGTTAATACTGCGACGCTCAGTATATGTACAGAAAAAAAAATCAAAGAAGTAAGAGATTCTAAAGCTACCCGGATAAGGTTCCCTAGCCGTCCAACATTATGGGAAGATCGCCCATTATTAGGAGCAGAATGACCACTCTCTTCCATGTAGCTGCACTTGAAAGATTGAACAGATATGTCATTTGTCTTGTTTAATCCAGTGAGACAAAGCACTGATTTGTTTCACCTATCTGACGAGAAATTGATGTATATGAATAATGCAAACAAGAAACAAGACCAAGCCCCACGTTGTTGCTGTTGACTAAACTCAATTATCATGGTTTTTTCAAAATTTCCCAAGAAGGGAACAGTCGTTGGAAGGTACTGACTTGGAATTTGAATCTGATAACAAAGAAGAACAAAAAAGAGGCAATTGTAGAGAATGATTCCTAATGTCATTTAGCACGTTGTTATAATGTAAAGCTATGTTGCCGAACTCTTCGAAACCTGTGAGAACTAACTTGCTGTACACAGATGTTTCATACCAGCATACTCCTCATGCTTATACATATACAAAACTTCACCCTACTTATCAAAAAATGTCATGTAACACTTCAGTAGTATCCCACTACATATAATAATAAAATTACTATGTGATAACTTCTTGATACCCATCTTAAACCTGTGTTGAAATAAAATAGCACTCTACCTTTCAATTTGCTGGCACCAAACACAACATGCAACATAACAGAGATTTACAGCAGTTTCTAACAAACATAATGCACATAATCTTAAACATCGCAACTAAGAATCATGAATAATATGCAGCACTAATACAAAACCGTCATAAAGGCAAGATTCACACACACCAAAATATTGCATTCTTCATCACAAAATGGACACTGGGAGCAACTATACTAAAAATGCAATTGAACTAGTTCCCTATCCCCTGTTCCCTTAATTACTGATGTGTACGAGTGCTCAGGTCCTTTAATGAAGTAAACCTAAAACCTTTACACAGAAATAAAAAAAAGAATCAAAAACTTCAAGATCAAGAAATATCATTCAGACCGACCAGTTAAGCAAGAAACAAAAAGTTAATTCCAATCGTCACATAGAACCCACTATTATCCGGTAAGTACTGGTAGTTATGATTATTGTTATTACTTCAAATCTACAATATTTTCATTAGAGCTTCTTTCACTCTTGTGTATTTCAAACCTGATTTGAAAAAGCTTTTCTTGAGTCGAAGATCTATCAGAAACAATATCTCTACCTCACACAAGGTAGAGGTAAGATCTGAGTACACTCTACCCTCCCCAGACCCCCACTTGGGTATGTTATTGAATTCAAAATTTAAAAATTGGTTTTACATAATTTAGCAAAGGGCTAAGGCTAACTGGTTTGACTTCATAGGACCCTTTTCACTATCATAAAACCAATAGGATTGTACTTTGAGCTATTGGAAAAATTCACTCAATGACAAGAAACGATGGTTTATTTTCCAAAAGTGGTGTAGTAACATAGGCCTTTCTTTTCATTTTTTTTATAAAGGTAACATTACTTCTATATATCCACAGGTATACTAGTAACATAGGCCTTTCTCTTGTATAATTATAATATTTTCCACCAAGTATCCAAGTTCCATAATTGAAATGTCTCTGATATAATTTATTTCAATAACCGTGATATCAACTTGCGCGCACCTCAACCAACTTCACGGGGTACCAGCTACCTCCCACCAACACAAGTACTGAGTAACTATTTCCACTAAGGCTTTGACAGATGGAAGAAATATCCTCGTGATATTTTCCCCCGCAGAGTTGAACCTGGTACCTCATGGTTTCCAACCTACTTCATTGACAACTAGGGAACACCCTTGGGTGCAAATTTTCTCCAAAGTACTCCATTTATTCCAATCCATGTAATACACTTTCATTTTTAGTTTATCACAAATAGAATGATACCTTTCCATATTTAAAAATAAATTAACTTTAACTTCTCATTTTACCCTTAATGAGATGATTTATAGCTACGCAAATAATTATAGCTTGTTTTAAACCACAAGTTCCAAAAAGGTTTTTTTACTTTCTTAAACTGTGTGCCCAATCAAACAACGTCACATAAAATGAGATGGAGAGAGTATACGTTTGTGACTAAAAATTTTGATCAAGAATTTTGTTTTGGCACGAAAACTAGGAAAAGTGGACGGAACCAAATAAGATAGATAATGCAAATTTGATGCTTTACTCAGATCCACTTCCAATTTTTCTTTCTCAATCTAATTTAAAAACCCAGTTCTTAGCAATGGTCAATATAATTTAGAAACTTAATTTCTGACATCCTCAAACTTTTTGCCTCATCTAATATACAATATGAAAAAATTAAAAATATCAACCAATCTACTCACAGTATTAGGCAGTGGCGGAGCCAGGCTTTTTAATAAGGGGGTTCAAAATCTGAAAAAATAGACACACGAAGTAGTCAAAGGGGGTTCAACATCTACTATATATACCTAAAAAATTATTTTAACCATATATAAATAATATAATTTTTCGTCGAAGGGGGTTCGGATGAACCCCCTAACTCTAAGGTGGCTCCGCCATTGGTATTAGGGGTGTAAAAATGAGTTCAAATATAGGTAACCCGCCCAAATATAGGTAAACCCTCCAACCTGCCCTGAATTTTATGGGTTGGGGTCAAGATAATTTGAATTGGGTTCAATCTCAACCCATTTTAAAAGTATCTTCAATTGAGCCCAATTTAATCTCCAATTTCAACCCGTTTTAAAACTCTTTATTGGCATTATCTAATATATGTTCCTATATTGAATGTATGAATTACTATCTATTTTATATCTTCTAGGATTTATCTTTCATTTGTAACTTTTTTTTATTTTTTTGAGTTGAAATTCAAATTGTGGTTACAAAAGTAAAATAACAATATGTAAAAATTATTGAGATTAAGCGGGTCAAATTGAACGGGTAATGACCCAACCCGATTTTTTGACACCCTTTTGAGTTCAATCAATTTGAGCCCAAAGTAAACTTGGGCACGTCTAACCCAAACCGATTTTTATTTCAACCCATTTTAATATCTCCAATTTCAACCCAGTCCACCCATTTGACACCCCTACACAATACCATAAGATATAGAAATTTTGACAAAATGTTACGGTGATCTTTCAATGTACCGCCTAGGTTTCGAATTCCCCATGTTAGATGCTCTGTAAGAACTTCCAAAGATGTCAATAGAACGAAATGTAGAGAATGTACACAACCCATACGACAGTTAAGGCAATTAGGTGCAGTTCAACTCGTTGATTAAAAAATAATAAAGGTATAACTCCAAATCTCTGACTTGGACTCGAGGAAAAGAGATAATTCGTAGGGGAAGTAAGAATCTAACCAGTCCTGAAACGGTTACTATGTTGACAACATAATTTGGTAACTGGTGAACAAATGATGTCTGAGTTCATAACTTGGTAAAGATCGAAAAGTTGCACCCTGGTATGGAGGTACACTTCTAGTAAAAGTACATTCATCTCTTCGAGCTCCATTTTAATATGGATATACAAATTGACTGAATTAAAAATGTTTGGTTAACAAACAAAATGATGTCTGAGTTCACTTGGATTGGTTCTCGCACCCCTGCGTCCAGGGAAGGCATCTCCCGCCTAAGTTGCTCGGACTCGGGTGCAGGTGTCCGATATAGGTGCGCATCTAAATGTAGGATCCTTCATGATTTAATTTTTAAGATTCGGGGATATGGATTCATGTATAGATACGGGTGCGGGGATTCGCCTAAAAATAATTAAAATATCTAAAAATAGAGTTATAAAACCTAAATTATGAGATATTATGTGGATAACTTGAGGAGAATCTCGAAAGGAGATCAAAGGAAAAGGAGTGACATATAAATTTCTATATAAAGGTATTTCATTTCCTTCAATTTCACCTTAGCTTCTGTATTGATTACAGAAATCTTTAAAATTGTCCAGATTTTCCCCATTGATTTTGGTCAAAGTACCCAAAATAGGTTGACCAAAACAGACACGGATCCCACACCCATGTCGTGTCGACACGGGCGCGGCACCAAAAGTGAAGAGTCCAAGTAACTTAGTCTCCCGCAACGCAAGCACCATTTTACTGACACCACCCAAGAAGCAAAAGATTTGTCAATTTAGGCTGAAAATACATGCTCAGATAGTGGTTTCCCAAATTTGGCATTGGGATTTTGATATATGTGTCCAGCTCCCCTATGCCTATGCAATTATCTCAACTCCAAGTATAGCTATTGATAGGCATGTAGTTGTAGGCAAGAACTCCTCTCTCTATCTTATTCTTTGGAGTTTGGTCAGGCTGGTAATCCCAACCAATTAACTGGTAGTGATGGAAACAGAATCCAAAAGCTGCAGTCTAATATAGGAGGGACAATTGTAGTAAAATAGTCATCATCAGGATATACAAAATGCGAGAATAAAAAATGTTCTCTGGGAAACAGATTTGGTCTTCTAATCTGAGGAAGGAGGGCTCTGTTGAGGATAGAGGGACAGTACTGAGAGAGGCAGAATTTTATAATTGACCTTATCCAAATAGCACAATGGTGTCACAAAGATGTAAGTGTACTATTTCACGCCAATATAGAAGACATGATGCACCAAGAACCCAATACACCATTATTTTTTCACAACCAGGACCAGAAACATTAAAACTAAATAAAATTATATGGAACCAGTATCCACAGTTAATTATAACTACAAAGAAGATAAACTAGCAAAGGCACACCCATAATTCACGACATCCAACCCCACTCACCCAAATACTACCAATAAGCCACATGTTACTACATTTTTAACTAGGAAAAATTCATCAGAGCAAAAAAAAAAAAAAAAAGAGAGAGAGAGACCAGCATACATATTAACAGAATTCAACTACCCTACTATTATATATCTAAGGACTGAAACATTCCAAAATGCACATAGTAACAGCATACTTATCTGCTTGCTAAAAATTAAATCATCAATAGACATGCATAGACAAACATTGCAGAGTAGAATACTTTCTTCTTTTTTTCTTTTTTCTGATGACTGTGGTGTCCGGACCAGTTTTTGCGCACCTCCACTAATTCCCCGGATAGGTTCCACCTCCCACCGGCAATAGGTATCACGTAACTTTGTTTATCAAGGCTTAGAACAAATGAGAAGAATCACTTAGTGTTTTTTTGTCTCTGCTGAGATTTAAACCTGAGACGTCAGGTTCTTTGACCACTAGGCCACACCTTTCTTGTGTGGAAATATAACCCCAAAAACCCACAAAATCATACTTCAACCCAAATATAACACAAAATTCACTTCACTTAGACCACACAGTTCGAAATCCCCAAAAAAATCAACAAATGAAAAAGAAAGTGAATTCCAGCTCAAGGCATATATATATAACCATTATATACCTGGACTCTTGAGTTAGAAACTCAGCATCACTAAATTATTACTTTATCAACAAAAAAAGAAACTGTACCTAGCTTCTTGGGTTTCAAAAATAGAAGAAAGAGCATGGATAGTATTTGGGTTAGGGTTATCAGGCAAAGCAGTTATCTTCTCCATTAACGCTTGTGCCTTAATGATCAACCCTTCACTTTCCGCCTCTTCTTCATCTTCCTCTCCACCTCCCGCTTCTTCTCCTTCTTCCTCATGTTCCTCCGTTGGAGCCGTCTCCGTCTGCCGCTCTTCCTCCCCTTCCGCCGCCAATGATTGTTGTTGCGGCTCCTCCTCCATATTACTACTCTAATAAAAATCACCAAAAAATTCAAAAAAAAATAAACTAGGGTTTTTCAGATATGTAGAGAGAGAAAATGTTCGCGTTAGGTTTGAAGTAATTCTGCAAATACAAATGCTCTAGAGAGAGAGTAGAAAAAAAGACCACGCCTCCATGCTTTTGTGTTATATGTGTGAAAACAGCGAAGAAGGAAAGTGGAGTCTTGAAGAATCGTTCGACCCGAATAATCATGACCCGACCCGAATGAAAAGCCCAATGAAGTTTTAACAGCAAACCCCAAAGGGTAAAGTTCACTAATTGGCCATTTTAAGGGTAAGTAGTCGTGGCCACTTTTTAAATTTTAATCCTACAAGTTGAAAATGAGCAGCTTTTGTTAATAAGTTTTTAAAAAAAAATACTTGTACCCAAAAAGAAAAATTATTTACCAGCTAATACTCTTTTACTTTAATACTCCTTATTTTTAACTACTAATTCACTCATACCATCAAGATTTTTTATATATACTTTGATAAGTATATATATATTCTGATCGTATTAAAGAGGAAGAAGCAATGTTTCAGTGAAATTACTACTCAATTACTCATTGATACCATCATAGTATATAAATACTCTGATGGCATCAAGGCAGAAGAGGCCGTGTTTTAATAAAAAGACGGTTCAATTGTTGTTTGATACTATCAAAGTATATAGATATCATCAGAGTATTTATATATTCTGATAGTAACAACATCGGTTCAGTGAATAGAATAAGGAGAGAGTCAGGTAAATAGTTTGGGTTGTGGATCTAATCATGATAAATATATTAGGTTAAATTCAATTTGAGTAAATATTTTGTCTAATAGGTCCAAATTGTGTAGTTTTTCCCTCTATAAAAACCTAACACTTTTAATGTGGGAAACTTACCTAAATATACTTTTTTTTAAAATATTTACTATTTATAGCTATATAATTTCAAATACACGTATAATCACTTTTAATATACCGTGCAAATATTTTATCAAAACAAACCTAACACATTTTAATACATTTGTAGTGCATATAAAACTTATCTTTATACATTGTAAAATACATCTATATTACATGCATAGTTCATTTTAAATACAAGTGTAATTTATTTATTTTATCAAAACAAGTAAACGCACATTTTTATATATTTGTAGTACATATATATATTGCATATATAATTTACTTTTAATACAAATAGTATAATAATTATAGATGATAAATAATTTTTAAGTATGAATATGTTTAAAAGCCGTAAATATTTTATAAAAAAAACTCTCAAAAGGGTAATTATCCCTATTTTTTCATTAAAATTAGTAATATGATGACTTACAAAGAGTTGACAAGGTTGACATTTGTTGATCATGATTTGACCAATATTGACCTTATATTGATTAAAATTTAACTACTACTATTTGAGTTGTTGGGATGGTTCAAGCATGGTCCCACACACTTCACTAGCTTAACAATTGGATTATTTAAATATGTTAAGAGGTTTGATCCAGTTTATTGTTTAGCTTGTAGTATAATTAGATTTCTGGGGAGTCGTTTGGTGTATAAGGATTAATAATTTCATTAATAAATTACATTATTTTATTATGTGTTTGGTTGGAGATACTAGGTAATTATGTGATTATTTATTCAAGTTATTCCATAAATGTGATGAAACAATTTATTTCGAAATAACTTGTTTCCAACCAAACGACCCCGTTAAGATTGTTTGCTCCAAAATAAGGTTATCTCAATTATAATTCTGAGATTTCATCTTTTATATGGGATAAATAATTTTGATTTTAACTAATACTTGTAGTTAAATACGTAGCTGATAAATTTAATCTCAAAATTATATTAGAATAAATGTTAGCAACATGAGACTCTGCATCGCGAGCAATTGAGGTACAAAGTTTCACTTTTCATAAATAATGACAAATCTTTCTATATTTGAATTTGTAGCTCTAAACTTATCATACAAAGACTTGATACTTAGATGCTAAAATTCATCTCGATACTATTAGTCTGATACACAACATCAAACATAAACACCAAGTACCAAATTAAAGTTGTGCCAAAATAATGACTTTATGTCATCAAACATCCTTATATCAAAACATAAGCTTATTTTTACTTCGAATATTATGAGGGGATTAAGTTCCTCAAGGAAATATACTATGAATTCAGTGTGCTCAAATCAAATATTCTGCTTTCTTCTCCATTTCTGTTTTGCCAAGTTTTAATTTTCGAATACTATTATTAAGAAGAATTGCAAGGTGGTTGCTTCCGTGTAGAAAGAATAGTGTTATTTATGTATTAGTTTGTTAAAAGACAAATATTAAGGAACATCTATTTTTAGTAAGGACGACATGAAAATAGAAACGGAGGGAGTACTACAATATCCACATCTTGATTCCTAAACAAAAAACTTCAAAAATTGTAAAACCAGGCCAATAGAATAAAATTGTAGACCTAAAAAGAATGGTGCCAAACAGAGTAATGTAGTGAACAAAAATCACTGATGGAAAATTTCAACAGAAGTGACAGGAATACATAAATATAACTCAACAAGTTCTACAAAACACTCAACAACAAAGAAACTATAGCCAGAAACATCACATTGACAGGCTTAGTTGAAAATGCATTGTTCTTATGGCTTCTAGGACTACTTGCTTGGATCATGATTTTGAATTTACATGTTCCACCCGGTGGTGACGGATCTGTGTTTGTGATCATGGAAAGGTTCGGAAACTTGCAGGCACTCGATTGCTGGTTGTTTTCCTGATAGTAACTGTTGAATGCATACGAAACGTTGCCACGAGCATCTAGATCAGCGCATGATGTCCCGTGCCCGAGGCTGGTGCAATCAGCATGTGAACATGCATAGCCCACACTATCAGCTAGCTGAGGATCATCAAGGCTAGCTGACGGTGACAACACGCACCACTGACGAGACAGGTAACGAACACCACTTGCTGGTACTAAACCACCTCCATTGTTTGCACCTAACGAAAGATTGTATTTAGGCGTACCATCGAAGTAATATATTCCCCAATGGCGCTCAAAGTTGCCGGGCAGAATACTTTTCGCGTCCTCGTCAATCAGACTGAACAGGTAAGCATCTATAGGACCAGGTCTCATTGGAGTCCCCTTTCCACCTGAAATGTGAGTCATGAATCCTTGGTTGAATCTTTGGGCAGCTTTCAAGTTTGCATTATTGTCTCCGTCTGTTGGCCATCCGATTTCCCCTATTATAATCGACATATTTGGGAATCCATTTTTCTGCAATGCCGAAAGGAGGGTATCATGATTTGCATCGAACACATTGTTGTAGATTTTCCCGTTGTCATCGATGGGGCTTGAGTATCCGTCAAAGAAAGCATAGTCAGCAGGAAAGTTGGGGTCATTGTAGAGACTTATAAAGGGATAGATATTGACAGTAAATGCGCCTCCATTGTCATTCAAGAACTTGACAATGCTCACCATGAGATCACGAATGTCTTGGCGGAAGTCACCTGTTGAAGGTTTTTCACTTGAACTCTGGTATACATCAGCATTGAGAGGAATAGTGACTTTCACCCGATTACCAAGACCGGCTTTTATAAGGGCTGCCTGGATGTTTTGAAGAGCCGGGAATGTTGTTGACAGAAACGTCCCGTTTAACTGAGATAGAAATGGTTCATTTCCAACTGCAACATATCTGTATACAGAGGAGAATTTATATTTAGCAAAATTGAAGGCAAAAAGGTCAGCTATTGGCTACAATTAGCATTATATTGACTAGATACGAAATGTTCCATGTAATGTTGCCAAAACAAACAAGTTAGATTGACAATTCTGTATGGAAAAGCTAAGTTCTTCTCAGACTTTCTCTGTTTGTATACTCCTTTAAACATGGTTGATGATTTAGCAAATATTATCATACTTATAAATGCTTGAATACAACAAGCAAGTCGCGGTAGTTTTTACAATTATGGAGAAAGGAGATACATGTAATAAGTACCTTAAAAATGAATATTTTGCATACTGTCAGTGTATATAACTTAAAAAGCGCAAAGAATATTGAGAAGAAACTAAACTCACTTGATATCAACACTGTTGGAAGAGACATGTGAAGAGACATTCTTCTGTACCCATTTCTCAGCAGCACCCAAACTGTTAGCTAAACTCCACAGCATTTCATTTGGTATTCCAACCATGACTTCAATTCCAGAGCCACTGAGGGCATTCAAGATTTCTGAATCTGCATCAAACAGCTTCACTTTCTGAATCCCATTGTCTTTAAGTAACTTCACTACTATGTTTGGTGGCAATGGATGTGTTGCTTGTGTTCCCCAGTTTGCTCCTATTCCATACACTTTCCCTAACACCATAAACCCCAAAATCATTAAAATCCATAAACCATACTTCACCCCCAGAATTCTCATCTCCTTTTTACACCAGAAAGGCCTTCTCTTAGACAAGAATCAAGAACTTGTTGAAAACAAGAAAAACAGAAATCAAACTTGAAATTGTTTCATTACAAAAACACCATGATCAACTTTATCTCTGAAGAATCCAAAAGGGTCTCCAAGAGTTGGAATTTCAAGAGGCTTATAACTTGCTAACAACAAGAAAGAAAAGAACTTTTATCTGTTTTGACCTTTTAGTCATAAATTAGCTCAAGAATCCAAAAGGGTTTCCAAGAATTGGAATTTCAAGAGGCTTAAAACTTGCTAACAACAATAAAGAAGAGAACTTTTATCTGTTTTGAACTTTTACTCAGAAACTAGCTCAAGAACTCAAAAGGGTCTCCAAGAATTGGAATTTCAAGAGGCTTAAAACTTACTAACAACAAAAAAGAAGAAAACTTTGTCTGTTTTGAACTTTTACTCACAAATCCAAAAGGGTCTTCAAGAGGCTCAAAAAACTTACTAACAACAAAAAAGAAGAAAACTGTGTCTGTTCTAAACTTTACTCACAAACTAGCTCAAGAATCCAAAAGGGTCTTCAAATATCAAGAGGCACAAAACTTACTAACAACAACAAAGAAGAAAACTTTTTATCTGTTTTGAACTTTCACTCACAAACTAGCTCAAGAATCCAAAAGGGTCTTCAAGAATTGGAATTTCAAGTGGCTCAAAACTAACTAACAACAACAAAGAAGAAAACTTTATCTGTTTTTACACCACCCATGTCACCAACTCAGAGAGTGTGAGAGATTTTAGAATTCAAGAATCTAATAGAGAACTGTGGTCTGTGCATGGGTTCTTGCTTGAGAAGATAAATAAAAAGGGTTTCAAAAGGGGGAGTTTAAATTTTGAATTGGGAAAAGATCATTTGTAGTAGAAGCTGAAAATATACCAAATCAAAGGAGGCAAGAAAGCATATTCTGAAATGAAAACAGAGAAAAAGAAAAGGGAAATTCAAAAGATTACTACTTTACATCCCAAGGAAGAAAACAGTAGGTCTACTTAGAGAAAACCAATCTTGTTAAGCAAAGGAAATTTAACAATTAAAAAGGTGAAGGAAATTCTGGAGTTTCTGAGTATTGAGTCGCAAATACTTGTCAAATTAAGGTGAAGATGATAGCTACATATAGGATAGTGATATATATATATATAAATAAATACACTCAAGTGATCTAGCATCAACTGAACTAGTTTTTGTACCAAAATAATTGTTCATTTCAATTTTCTTGAACTTTCTCTTTGATATTTGATTAGATTTTCAAAATTCGTTCTTCAAATAGACCAACTTTGGAATTTTGGGACTTCAACTTATACGATTTTAAAAAAAAATCCAAGTAAAATGCATGTTCAAATAGAACTCCAAATTCTCAAATTTTAATTTCAAAATCTATGATCAAATAGTAAGTTAGGTTATAGGCAATTTCAATTTATATTCATCAAATATTTGAACAATGTTATAATTATGGCTATAAATGTTAATTTTTTTAGTCAAACATATAATCCATGATATTCTTGCAACATGTGTGCTTAGTTATAATTTTTATTAAATAATTCAACTAAAATATCATTTATTTGAAAAGTATATATCAATTATTTTTATACTATTAGATGATAATTTAAAATTACATATTTTAAAATAACATGTATTTTGAATACCAAACGTAGATAAATATTAGTAATATTTCTTATATGGACATATTTGTCAAATATTAACTTGTAGTTTTTATTTATTTTTATTTTTAAAATTCAAAGACCTAATTGTGCAATTAAATAACATATTTAAAATTACACTGCAATTACATTATAATTATAATAAATAAATAAGTCTTGATAGATGTACTCTACTACAAACAATCACTACTTTAATAATTACACAAACTTTAATTAGAAAATGACTTTCCAAACAAATTTTTAAAGGTGAATTTTATATTCAATTGTGGAAAAAAATTGATGAGGTCAACTTTTATAATTTTTCCACACCATTATTGATCCATTATTTTCATGACAAATGGAAAGGATATCACAAGTTCAATGTAAATGTTTTTTGTTGGATTATCATTTATAGAATAGTAAGTATTTCATTCCAGAAATGAATAGTGAGTTTTTACCTAACCATTAACTAGTGAACCCTTGTAAATATGTGTTTTCTTTGAAATACTGTCATGGTTAATATTAAAATAATAAGTGAAGTAATCGTCGTCTGATCAATCGATTCGGACATCAGATAATTTGTGTTCATCCATTTTATTTCGTCCTAAATGAAACAATTCTCTTGATTACGCTGCTCCTCGATTCGACTCTCTCCATGTATGCTTTTCTTCACTTGTAACTTAATAAGTAAGCAAAGCCAAATAAGAGAATTGACTTATAAGTATTTCAAATTTATTTATATGTTTATTAAACATTCAAATTAAATCACTCAAAAGTTATAAAATAGATAGTCATTTTCAATTTACAACTTTTCATTTTATAACACTACTAAAAAAATACTATTTTCTCATTGTAAATTTTTGTTGAAAATTATCCAGTTGTTATTATCGCATATATTTCGATTGAATAAATAAGAAAAGAAAAAAAATAAGAAGCTTTCCAGTATTTCAGTGAGAATCTGTTTTTCACCATATATTTTTCCAATGAGCATCAATTCGGTGAAAGGTGAAAAAGTATCATGCTTTATAACACAATTTTTTTAAAAAAATTCACAATGAAAAGATCTCTTTTTCTAGTAGTGATTTGATCAAGATTAATTAAGGTCGAGCCTTTGAAATAGGGAGCTTCTTTGTATGAAGTGCTTCAATCCAGATTTACTTGGCACAAATCTTAATTACTACAACAGTACTTAGATAATTATTGAGATTTCTAAAGTAAATATTGAATCTATACAAAAGTTACTGAGTTCATCTAAACCCCGCGTTGTACTGAAGCTTCGCTCCTTGCCTTGTTAGAAGAAAATGTGGTTATGTGCATGCACAAAGTGCGACCTCAATAATTCTCCCAACGTTTATAATGCAACAATATATTACTCCCTCCGTTTCACAAAGAATGACCTAGTTTGACTTGACACGGAGTTTAAGAAAATAAAGAAGATTTTTGAATCTTGTGGTTCTAAATTAAAGTTATGTCAAATGTACAAAATTGCCCTTTAATTTTGTGGCCTTAAACAAACCATGTGGAAAGCTGAAATTAAAATGTTACCAAAAAAAAAAAAATAGGTCATTCTTTTTTAAACTGATTAAAAAGGAAAGGAGATGATTCTTTTTTAAACGGAGGGAGTATTTTTTTCTCTTTTTGGAAAGAATTGCTTACTTGTAAGAAAAAAAGAGAAACCAAATATTGGTTGTAGTTGAAATAGTGGAAATCTCTTCACTCATAATCAAGTCTGAGCCCTGAAAAATAGAAGAAAAAAATCATATTGGAAGTACCATTTTCAAAAACTATGTATTTTGCAAATTTAAATTTAGTCGAGTTTCAATAGAGACATTAGAGAATGAGTGGAAAAAAAGAGAGGAGATAACCATATTAAATTTCAATTTTAATGTAGTTAAGAAAAAGAAAAAAAGCTAAAGTATCTTGAGTATTGTATGATTGATGGCAAAAAAAAAAGAGCACAAACAAGTGTGTAGATTGGGTCACAAATGGCTTTTTAATCATCACTTTGATGTTTTGCCTTTTTACAAGAGAATTAGGTATACTCACTTGCAAGAAAGATTAGGTGGGAGACCTATATATAGTTCTATAGAATTAAAATATACAATTGTAAGGCTATAGTTAAATCACAATGTTGTACACTAACCTACATATCTCCTTGATCTTTGGTAAAAATAAAATAAAAATTATAAATAAGTATGAGATGCAATATTTTTTATTGCAAGAGCATTCTTGTTAATTAATAGATTTACTTCTAATATAGTATATTCTAAGATATTTTGAGTGTAACTGACATAAATCCCCTAGTTTATGAGTTAATTACTTAGATACGCGTTGATTTGTAATATTATGAATTTTATTAAATTTTGGTCCCTCCAAATATATGTATCTAGAGATATATGTGTCAAAATTAGGTGTAATTTGTTCTGCATACTTTGTATCCAAGTGGATTCGCATGAATCTGGGACACATAGACAAATCTCGCTCGCTTCCCTCCTTTCTTGTTCGTCACTCTCCTATGTATCTGGTATTCCAGATACATGCGAATCATACCAAATACATACATATACATATATCTAGTGTGATCCACATGTATCTGGGATACATAAACGAATCTCGCTCGCCTCTCTCATGTTTTCGCTTACTTCTCTCCTCATTTAAGTGTATCTGGTAGCAAAAAAAATTATGTATATGACTTGAATCTGATATGAAATTATTAATTAGTAATATAAAATGTAATTATTTCAAACTATAAGAAAAATTAATAAATATAATAGAAATATTTGTGTAATTAGATAATTTCTCATTCTTTTTTTTCATCCTTTAGCAAGAAGAATCACAAGTCTTACGGTAGATCAAATTTATGAGTTCCACTTGTGAAATATTGCTAACACATCTAAAATTGATATTTTTTTTCGTTTTAAATCATCATCATGACTTTTATCCCGTATCTTTTAGTAGAAAATATCATCTTTTAACAAGTCTAACATTGAGGTTTATTTCTTCTTGAGAATGTATATATTCAACGAATCATAGTAATTATTTGTTTTTTTTTTCTATTTTTATTAGGAAAAAACATTTTCCTCATTTTAAAAAATTATTCTTTAGAAAAAATATTTTTCAATTTTCTTAGCCAATCAAACATAAAAAATAATAATTAAAAATTGTAAAAATATTTTCCGTCTTACCAAACACAACCTTAGTTGTTTGATCTTCTATTTATTTTTCCCCTTTCATCAATTAAAAAAGTGTTGTACTAATATATCCACACTTTATTACTTTTTGTAATGTATTAATTCGAAGTCCCACACTTTTTATTACCTTTTAATAATGCATTATTTTTATATATTACTTTGTGAATTTGAAGTGCACTTTGGTGACTTCCTCCTAGGGCTATGATGTTGAACCCTAAAGTTCATCTAATTAAGCAACATTAAGATATATTTTCATATCTTAATATGTGATTAAACAATTAAATCAATATAAGGACCTCTCACCTTTAGACTATTATATATTCTTTATTTTATACACCATAATGATAACCAAAAGGCTAACCAAAGAAAAATATAATAAGGAACTTCTTTTCCGTTAGCTTTAAATAAAATTCCTCTTTTTAATGGTAAAAAGTTTATTTTCTTCTAATCTTATTGTAATTTAAGTGAATTTGTTTTAATCTACCAAGGCAATTCATTTTTTGTTTTATATTCTTGAGTTCAATACCTAATATCCAAACTTTCTAAACATTATATGAAATTGGAAGTTAGTATGTTCCAAAATGTGTAGAGCATGAGAGACACATTTTATTTAGCACCGGATGAGGCGTAAGCCTAGTGACATAATAGCTTGATATAAATAAATAAATCAAATATTAAAGAAAAATTATAAGAAATTTGTTAAAGATTTTAAAATAAATATCCAAACACACTAACATAAGTATATAGCTACAAAAATAAAAATATCTTACGAAAGTTGACAATAAATTTCCATCAATAAAGTCAATAATCAAGATACACAAATATTGTAGCTTATTTTAAACATAATGAGTAGTATAATTTCAATGAATCATCTGATTCTTTCTTTTTGAAAATAAAATTTAAGGACTTCAGAATTTCATCTTGAATATGATGTTTAGATCTTGAATTGTATTTGAATTTAAGGATTTAAAACTTGATTTTGAATTGGATGGTCTTGATTTGACTTGTGCTGAATTTAAGGGCTTGAAACTTAATATTGAATCTTCGTCTTAATTTCTAGAACTGGTAAAGAAATATTTCAGTATTTATAGAGAAACATGTGGCGTTTGATCCACGGTCTGACTTCGGTTTCTTGTTAGAATTTTGGTGTCTTTTTTAAATTATGAGGAATCAAAAATCCTTATTTATAGTTGAAGGATGAAAGAGTTGTAATAAGGAGAGTTTTTGGCCAAAATCATCCTTAAACTATACCCTAAGCTTAAATTGCATCCTTAAAGTATCATTCTTAGCGGAAAACATCCTTCAAGTTTTTAAAAGTGAACAATTTTCATCCTTATACTTGAATTTATTAGAAAACTAACAGATCCCACAAAAATCAAGTCATCCCATCGTAATTATTATTCTTAAATACGCCAAAAATACTATCATAAACTTCTTCGGTAATTGAGTTTAGCATTATGCAAAATCTTTTAATTTGACAGTTTTTCCATTTATTTTCATGTAATTTGATATTAAAAATATTATTAGTTGAAATATGTTTCTTCTCAATTGAATAGACTAGAAACGACGTTTGTTGGAGACTTCTACTTCTAATAATGTAGAATGAAACTCAAATGCAAGACATGATCAATATTTTGATAACTTCAATTTTAGATTGGCCCAAAAATTTATTGATCTAAATATAGTTTGTTTTTGAAAAAGTTAAAGATAATTAAGATTCACCATCTTTCGGTTACTAAATGAGGAAAAGAGCAAATCATGTATCCTCACACCTTCCAAATATTTTTTGTTTCAGTAAGCAATGGTGTCTAAGATTTTTAATATTTATTTCACGAACTTCTTATAGCAGGTAATGGAATTATGTAAGAAAACTTTTGTTGATAGTCACGTAAACTACTCATGTTTTTGTAGGATCTGCTAGTTTTTTGACGATATGTAAGAGAATGATGGAAATTGTTAACTTTCAAATACTTAGAGGATGTTTTTTGCCAAAAAAGATATTTTAAGGATGTAGTTTAAGTTTGAGGTATAGTTTAAGGATGTTTTTGGCCAAAAACTCTAATAAGGACAAACTCTTTTTTTTCCCTTTTTCGTACAATGTAAGACTCAAGTGATATAACGATATGTGATTGACCGAAACATGTTATTTGTACATACACATGACACATTTGTATAACTAGGTATGCTTTGACGTGTGACATGTTCCCGGTGTATTCTTCGTTTGACTTGATATTCCACATCATTTGACACATGACATCAATTTAGACCGAATAAAAAATAGAAAAAAAATGCGATCCTCGAATAGCTCGCTGTAGAGAAAGAATGACCTGTTTTCCACCTTGCTCACATTTCGTTAAGAGCAAAGCTTTTCGGACTTGTCAATGCAATTTCTTGTGATAAATCAATTGGGTATTTTGTAATTTTGGCAAGTTTAATTTGGAGCTGCTACAATGGCTATGTCTGTGAAGCATATGTACATTATTATAGTAACTCTTGGTGTTCTCTCATTTATATTTGGGGTTATTGCTGAGAATAAAAAGGTTAGTTAAAGTTCATCAATAATTTATTATAGACCAAGATTTCAACAAATTGGAGTTTTTTTTTTTTTATCATCCCTTCAGTTTCTGTGAATTTGATACAATCTGTGAAAGTGAGGTTCCTTTTTTTGTTTCCCATTTTTATTTGTAACCTTGATTTCCGGGCCAATTTGTACTTATTTTACGGGGCATTTGCCAGCACAACTACAGCTAACTTTGTTCGCTAAAGCTAGACGAATAGTAAGATATCACTTAGTATTTTTTTTTGCCTCCACTGACAATTGAGCTTGAGTTTCTCAATCCACTTTATTGACCGTTGGCAATTTTAATGAGGATTTTTCTTGCATAGGGTGAAGAAAGCCATAGTAGTTGACTGGCAGGTATTTATTGTATATGCTTGATGTTTTTCGATTGGAAAAATTATACGGATAAGCAAATATATGCTAGTTGATTAGCTAACATAGCTATAGTTTGAATTAATTATGGCTCACAGCTTAATTTTAATTGTAATTACGTCGTCTCTTCCTCTCTCCTCTTTTATACATATACAAATATTATACTATATATACATATACAATTATATGATATATATACATATAAAA
>JAJOOS010007949.1:0-17646 GCA_029582725.1 Solanum chiquidenum | reverse complement strand
CAAAACTTAGCTTAAAAGCTCTCTAGGAATAGATATTTCCCTTCTTTCTCAAAATGTGAAAACATTTTCAAACTTCTTGGGAATACTTAGTTCCCATATACTTCTTTGAAGAAATGAATTTCAAATGTTTACTCTTTTCTTAACTTGAACTTTAAGTGTTAAAACAAAGTTAAAACGTTTGTGAAAAACTTTTGAAAACTTTAAGAACTTCTTTTGACTTAACTCTTGACTTGACTCTTAACTTTCCTTGAAATGAATTACGGATTCAAGGATTAGGATTTGTGATAGGAAAGATCTCATGATGTTTAGGAATGATTTAAGATAGCTAAACATGAGAAAAGATCGAAATATCAAAATTTGATGGTGGGTCCGCGACGCAGAGAGGCATTAAATTTTTGGTTTCAAAAATAACTTTTGAGGAAGAACGGTCCATGACCACTCCGCGATGCGGAATGCATTTTCCCAAAACTGGTAAGCAGCTCCGCGATGCGGAGGGAGTGCCAATTTTTGACCGACGAAATTTCTTCTTCGTTTCCCATCCCCAATTCGCCAAAACTCGGTTCGTTTTCTCAAATTTCTTTTAGATACAGATACCCAAAAAATGTACCTAAGAACCTAACTCAAAACAACTCTACAATACGACGTAACGATCTCGGAAACTTCCTAATATCAGCCAAATTCAAGAACAACATCAAAATCAAGAATAAATATCAAGAACATCAACTTTCAAACTCTTTGAGGACAAATCCTTGCTGAAATAAATATGTTTGGCACGTGGGTGAACAAACCCAACGTTATGAAAGCCTCACATACCTAGTAGAATTAGATCCTTGGCGAAAACCACAACTAGATTGATCGATCCTGACGAATCTTGCCCTTTTTTCTTCTTTCTCCTCTTTTCTCCTTTCTCCAAGCCCTAGCGTAAATTCCAATTTTCTGAAACTGACAAAAATCTGATTTGACCCATATTAAACTCCTAAAAATGGATAAAAATAATAGGGCAAGGAAAAGACTAAAATGCCCCTTAAAAATCCGGATTGGACGTTTTCTTATTTGAACAACCCAACTTCCAAAGGGCATAACTCACTCATACAAACTCAGAATCGTGCAAAATCAGCGGCATTGGAAAGATCATTCCAAGAGATTACCTATCATATCTAGAAGTGTTCCTAACTCATCCTGAGCTAGAAGTTGGCCTTTTGAAGTTGACCAAAAATTCACTCTTTCCTAACTTAATAAAATTCCCAGATTTTCATTCTTTCCGAAAATGACTATTTCCAATTATTAGCTTCTTCCTAGTTATTTCAAATTGCGAGATGTTATAGAGCACTCTTGAATTGGGTAGTATCATTTAAGTTCTTGAGTTCCAAGTATTGAGTTGTATCTATGGTTATTGAAAACATTGCATTGAGTCGTTCACGTCCATAATTCGGCATAAACCATATTTTAAAAAGTCTTATACAAACGTTTTAACTTTGTTTTAAGACTTAAGTTTTGAGTTGAGCAAAGAGTAAAGTTTGAAGTTCATTTCTTTAAAAGAGTATATCGGGGCTATGTATTCCCAAAGAGTAAAATGTTTTCACATTTAAAAAAGAAAGTAAACCTTGATTTCCAAAAGAGCCTTTGGGCTTGTTTTCAGTTAAAGAGTAAATATTTTTACATTTGAGCAAGAAAGGGAACATCGATACCAAGAGAGCTTTTAAGAAGTTTTGAGTAATTATCTCAAACCAAAGAAAGAAGTTATGTTTTAAAATATATGAGCTGAGTATTTTGGGAGTAGTATTGAGCACCGATATGCGGATGAGTTTGAGTTCAGATAACTCACGTCTCCATAAACCATGTAGCCATCATGGGTAGTAAAGGATCATATTTTTTAGATTATTACTTAAGTGTTTTTTAGCATAGACTAGTGGATCCACTTAGTCAAGGCATTCTATATGACGGTAAAGTATAAGACAGTTCTGGAAGTGTGGGCAAGATGTTGTATCATCACTCAGGCTCATAGTGGTGATTGTCGGTTAGAGAAAATCCTATAGAAATTATATTACATTATTATATGAGTAAAGTTGAGTTTGTTATTGCATTTTCTTTAACGAACTAAGTTGTTTTCCACTGTTTTAAAAGCTTTCATTATATTGCATGTGTATTGTTGCTTTATATTGAGTTGAGTATCCAGAGTTGCGTATCCAGAATTAAGTACCAGAGTCGAGTATCATATTTTTGAGTTGAGTATCTAATCTATGAGTTGAGTTATCTTATTCTCTTGAGTTGAGTGAGTATCGAAGAGGTATGTATATTTCTTTTTATCAAGTTCAAGTTTATGTATATGCTTTATAATTCCCCTTACATGCTCGTACATTCCACGTACTGAGTCATTTGGCCTACATCTTTTCATGATGCAGATCCAGGTATTCAGGATCATCAACAGGAGCTTCGTTGATACCACATGGAGTTCGAGTTAGCTATGGTGAGCCTCCTTGCTTTCGGACGATTTAATTTACCTTTGAGTTATGTCAGTTGCTAGGATATCGTGGGTCTTGTCCCGACATCCATCTTTGTCATTTATAGGCTTCATAGATAGACATTAGATTTTCAAAAGTCTATTCATTTACTTTATTAAATGTTTTAAAGACTTAATTAAGTTGCCTAATTTATGGCAAGTTGAATAATTTATTTTTATTCAGAGTTTTTCTTTTGAGTTAAAGTTTTGTAATTGAGTTTCATGAATTTTTATTCATTTTTAAGCTTTGTGTGCTTGAGTTAGTCTTTCGCTTGTAGTCATCCAGGATGAGGGTTCGCTTGGGAACCAACAATGGTTCTCGAGTGCTGGCCACATCCAGGGTGTAGGTTCGGTTCGTGACAAACTTGGTAGCAGAGCACAGAGTTCAAGTGTCCTAGGGTGTCTATGAAGCCGTGTCAAGTAGGATCTTTGTAACATCTCGCAATTTGAAATATCTAGGAAGAAGCTAAGAACTGGAAATAGCCATTTTTGGAAATAATGAAAATCTGGAAATTTGTTTAAGTTAAGAAAAGTTGAGTTTTGGCCAACTTCAAACGGCCATAACTTCTAGCTCAGGATGAGTTAGAGTTACTTCCAGATATGGTAGGAAAGAACTGGAAATGATCTTTCCAATGCCACTGAGCTTGCGCGGTTTTGAGTTTGTATGAGTGAGTTATGCCTTTTGGAAGTTGGGCTGTTGGAATTAGGAAAGTCCAAATCCGAATTTTGGAAGGGTAATTTAGTCTTTTCCTTACCTAATTATTCTAATTCGTTTTTAGGAGTTTAATTGGGGTAAAGTCTGGTTTTAATCAGTTTTAGAAAAGTGAATTTCACGCTAGGGCTTGGAGAAAGGAGAAAAGAGGATAAAGGAGAAGAGCGTTTAAGATTCGTTCAAGAGTCGAGATTAGCTTGTGGATTTCATTGGGGGTGATCCCTACAAGGTATGTGAGATCACATAGCATTGGTTTAGTTCACCCACGCGCCAATCATATTTTATTTTAGCGAATTTAAGTTCTTGAAAGCTTAGAAATTGAGCTCTTGATGGGTTTGTTGAAGTTCTATTAAATTCTTGATTCGTTGAAATCATTGAGGAGTTGTTTGATCTGAATATGTGATTTTAGGTTTGATTTTAAGTAGAATCTGATGTACTTTGAGCATATAATCTATTCTAAGTGTTTGGGGAAAGAACCCGTGGAGTTTAAATTGTTTAGAGCTGGAAAATGAAGAAGAAATTTCGTTGGTCGAAATTTGGCAGTGCCTCCGCATCGCGGAGCTAGTCCCCAGTTTTGGGAAAACTTGTTTCACGTCTCGGAGCGGTCACGGACCGTTCTGCCTCAAAAGTTGGTTTCGAAACAAAAAAATTAAATGCTTCTCCGCGTCGCGGACCCACCCTCAAAAAGTGATTTCTTGATCTTTTCTCATGTTTAGTGATCTAAAATCATTCCTAAACATCATGAGATTTTTCCAATCACAATCCTTGAATCTATAATTCAATTCAAGGACCAGTTAAGAGTCAAGTCAAGAGTAGTTAAGGTTAAAGTCAAGAGAAGTTCTTAGAGTTTTCCAAAAGTCTTTTTTTCAAATGTTGTAACTTTGTTTTAAAACTTAAAGTTTAAGTTGAGTAAAGAGTAAAGAGTAAATCTTGAAGTTCATTTCTTCAAAAGTATATGGGGACTATGTATTCCCAAAGGGTTTAAAATGTTTTCACATTTAAACAAGAAAGGAAACCTCGATTTCCAAAGAGCCTTCGGGCAAGTTTTCAGAAAAAAGTAATCACTTTCTAAATGAAGCAAGAGGGGAAACTTTGATTTCCAAGATAGCCTTTGAGCTAAGTTTTTGAGCACTAATCTCAAATCAAAGAAGAAGTATGGTTTTAAACATAAGAGCTAATATTATATTATTTTTGGGAGTAGTATTGAGCACCCATATGGGGGAGAGTTCAGAGAAATCACAGCCCCTATAAACCATGTAGCTATCATGGGTAGAAAAGGGTCATACTTTTTAGATGATTCCTTTAGTGATTTTTAGCATAGACTAGTGGATCCACATAGTAGTTAAGGTTTTATACCCTCGACAAGGTATAGGACGGCCCTGGCAGTGTGAGGAAAAATAATGTATCATAACAATAGCTCTTACTTGATGGTTGTCGATTAGAGAAACTCCCACAGAAGTAATTGTATTTTTATATACACAGGTTATTGTACTTTTACATACATTTTCAGAGTTATAGTGTATCTTTGCATATACACAAAGTTGACATCATGTTTTAAACAACTTTTCTTTATATTGCACTTGTTTTAAACTGCTTTTTACTGAAATGAGTTCAGTTATGTTGAGTTGAGTTGAGCCAGGTAAGTTCTTCAGATTCCTTTTAAGCCTATGTTGTGTTTAGCATTCCAACTCGCATACTCGTACATTCAATGTACTGATGTCAGTTGGCCTGCATCATATTATGATGCAGACACAGGTAACTAGGATCGGCATCCAGCGTGTCGTTGATGCAGTGAGTAGTTCAGAGTCTATTGGTGAGCCTCCTTGCATTTCAGAGGACTCATTTTATTACTTTCAGTTTTATTATTAGTTCATTAGGATGTCGTGGGCCTATTCCAACATCTATATCAGTTGTTTAGAGGCTTCATAGACAGATAGTCAATAGTTAAATTCATTTGTCACTACTTTTTTATTGACTTATGTTTTTGGGACTTGAGGTTGCCATTTTGGCCAAGTTGAATGTTGACTTTTAAACATTCTAAGTAATGATATTATTCAAGTGAGTATAGTGCTTTTGATCATTATAAATATGCATATAGTCTTCCGCTGAGTAAGTAAGTCAGGCCAAGGGTTCGCTTAGGGCCAGCAATGGTTCTCAAGTGTCAGTCTCCCCCAAGGTATAGGCTCGGGGTGTGACAATTTTATTTGTGGTTGTGAGGGCCCCACTTATATAAATAAGTGACTACATACATTTAAGAAAAGTTTCCCATTTTTTATACTCTTAATCGTGCAATAGAGCTATGTCATAGAGATTTATTCATACTCGTGCCTTTCTCAGATTCCTTCGACTACTCGTCATACTAGAGGTGGTTGAAAAGTAAAGTGTAAAGATCCTTATGGATGAGTTGTTCTTAGCAAGAGTCTTAAGAAAGTAATGAGACTCCGGAGGGGCTTGAAAGAAGCCCAAGAGTAAGTTAAGTGTTCAGTTTTAGAGGAATGTAGCCATAACTATATGAATCATGCATTTGAGCTAAGAACGAGTTGTACTCTTTTCTTTATGCCTTGTTTCAGCTGAGATACTTTTTAAGAAGTATGATTAGAGCTTGGGTAGTATTTTCAACCCAAAAGGTAGCTTGAGTTACGAGATCATGAGCAGTAGTAGTGAAAGAGCCCAGAGTTAGAGGAAAGTATGCAGAGGTTTAGTAATCTAAGTAGGGGAGATAGTGATGAGGCAAGTTATGTTATTATAGTCATGCACCCAGTAAGTTATTGATGAGGAGTTTTCCCTTATAGGTAGAGTAAGAGTTTCTAGTCAAGATGAGATAGAGTATATATTTGTTAACCAGAATAGAGTTGGTGTCGATGTGCCATCGTATTTTAGGAGACTAAATTCATGTGTTGAATAAGAGAGCAAGGTATTTATGAAGTGATAGATCTAAGCTAGGCTTATGATTTGTTGAGAGGGTCATGATGTTCATAAAGTTACAGAACTGATCAAGTAATGAAGGATAGTATAGTAGGTGAGCAATCGTATTGATATTCGAGTTTAGTAATAAACATTAAACTTGAATTTGAGATGAGTGTCATGATCAAAATAATGGCAACATGAGGGTGATGATGTTAGTCTTAAGAATTGGTCTAGAAAACTTGACATAAAGTAGGTGAGGAATTGAGGTGATTAACAACAATAGATATGAGTGGTACAAGTGAGAGACCCTACCCATTAGATAAGGGCAACAAAGTGTGGCTAAGTCACAAGAGAAACAAGAGCATTAAGAGGTGTGCCGAGATGGTATATTACCAGATGAGGTTCCAATTAAGTTAATGATTTTTTTCATGTGTGCCAAGATAGCATAATTGAGTTGTCAATGTGGAATAGGTCCATAGCTTTCAAGTATTAGATTTAGACCTAAGGGTGAGATGACAAGATGAGAAATCAAGTCGAGTGCTTGAGATTAAGATGGTAATGAATTCCAAAGAGTTTGGGGATATCTTTTTAGAGGTCCTTTTTGTAATGGAGTGACGTTAGAAAGAGGAGGTTGATGTTCTTATCGTGTTAGTGATGGTTTGATAATTCCATCTAAGGTTATTAATAAGGAGGAAGAAGAGGATTAGGCTTTACTATGAGAAATAGTTAAATGAGAGCCCTCGGTTGGATCCGAAGGAGTTGGTTAGTAGAAGTTCATGGAGTTGTTAGAGTACTAAGCTTGAATGTGGTGGTAAAGAGTAATAGCTTTGGGATGAGATTCCTTATAGAGAGATATAGAACATGAACCTAAGGATTTGGGTTAAGCTTGAATATAGTAAGAGCATAACATTATACTCATACCTTAGTAAGAGTAACCCCGTTCCATACCCAGTCCAGTCGTCATTCGAGGACGAATGATCCCAAGGGAGAGATATTGTAACACCGCATAAAAAAATTTGAACTAAAACTCGAATAGTTCTTCGTAGTGAGTGAGATTTTACCAAGGAATTAAAAATTTCTTTAAGTGTTAAGGTCACTAGATGTAGCACCTTGAGTTCCAAAAAGAATTAAATTGGAAATAGCAAATCTGAAATTTTGCAAGTTAAGCTAAGTATGAGTTTTGGGTCAACTTCAAATGACCATAACTCCTAGGTCAGGATGAGTTAGGTGTTCTACCAGATACTGTAGGAAATATCTTTGAATTATATTTTCAACACCACCGAGTTTGCTCAATTTTGAGTTCGTATGAGGGAGATATGTCCATTCGAAGTTGAGTTGTCTGGATAAGGAAAGTCAAAACCGGAAATAGTAAGGGGTATTTTGGTTTTTTCCTTAACCAATCAGATTTAATTCGTTTTTAGTAATGTTTTAGGGATCTAATCCTATTAGGTTCCGTTATATAATCGTAAAATACGCCTAGGATTTTAGTTGAGAGTTCAAGAAGAGAAAAGAAGAAATGATCAAGGCGTTCGTCAAAGTTCTTGAGTTCTCTTGCGGATTTTCGCCATGGGTTTGATCCCTAAGAGATATGTAAGCTTCCATAGTGTTGGGTTTGTTCACCTACACGCCAAACATGTTATTTTCAGCCAAAATTTCATTCTCAAAAGTTGAAGGATTTAAGTTCTTGATAGGTGTTCTTGAAGTTCATTCTAAATCTTGTTTTGTTGGGATTTTGATGATTTCTTGAGATGAAAGTGATTGTTGTGGGTGTTGTTTTGAGTGGATTAGTGTGTACTTAGGTTGGGTAATTGAATCTAAGGAAAATCATCAGGAATTCACCCGGGGGAAAGCTGGCGCAATGCCTCCCCCCCACCCCACCGTAGCGCCAGGACTGCTGGCACGACCAGAAATGGCTCTCTGATAAGAAGGGGCTGGCGCAGTGCGCCTGGTCCGTCCGGCCCAACCCGTTTTTTATCGTTTAGCCTATCTAAGTTCTTCTAAAGTGTACTAACACTTCCTATTGACTCTAACTACTCTAAATGACTTCTAAACGCCTAAAAATCATTCATAACATGAATCATAAACCTTGAATTCATAATTCAATTTCAAGGTAGAGTTAAGAGCTAAGTCTTGAGAGTTCATTCGAACATTTTGAGAAAGTCTCTTCGAGTCCCTTTTGAGGAGTCTTCTACAACTTCTAGTAATTTGTTTCAAGACTCGAACAAGTGAGTATGAGAGTAAGAGGAATGTATTCATGAGCCTACTTTATCATTTAAGGATCTTTCATATCATGAACCATAACTCTTGAATTCATAATTCACATTCAAGAGAGAGTAAGAGTAGAGTTCAATGAAGCCTTTGAGTTCAATTGTGAATCCTTTGAGATCCATCATCGATTTGAGTTAAGTTTTGAGTAAGTAAATATGAGAATGAGAAGAGTCATATACATGAGTTCCTTATTGATATTTTGACCTTTGAGTCGAGTCGTTCATACCCATAACTTTCGCATGAACTCCATCAGTTGAGTACCTTTGAGAGGAGTAGTATCTTCAAGTTATAAGTCTTGGGTAATGAGTTCATAATCCTCTTTGAGATTATATTTCTAATCATGGGACTATTACATGTTATCCATGAAGTCCTTGAGTTGAAGTGTTCATGCCCATAATTTCGCATGAACCCTATAAGTTGAACAGTCTTGAGATGAGAAGTATCTTTGAGTCCTTAAGTTGAGTAGTTCATGCTCATCAATGTCTCTTTTAGATAGTTGAGGTTATTCTTTTTTTCCCATTTAATGGAATGTATCCATGGTTTATAGATTCTTCTTTATTCTTCATTGGATAATAATTAATAATATGTGGTCACCTTTTTCATCCTCTTGTGGTAGTTTCTTATCTTTTTGATGGTCATCCTTATTAAGGCTTGAGCGCTGCTCATCCATGAGCATATTTTTTACAATGGTTTGGGCCTTGTTAGGTGATTCCATCTTGAAGGAGATAGGGAGAAATTAGTATGTTTTGAAAGACTTCTTTTTCTCTTCCGGTCCCAGTCCTGGCTTAATTCTAATCCTCATTTATCTGGTGGGGATAGTAGATTTAGGTTTCGAGAAACGGAAGCGATAACTATTTTAGGATGAAGGCGATATTAAAGTAAGTGATAAGGTAGATTTTCTCTCTCTTCTTCCATCGTTACTTATAACTTTTCACAAAGCTGCAAAATAATAATTCATTTGCTAGTAAATAATTGACGACTAAAAAAAAGATTTTAAAAATATATAAGCCAAAACCAACCAAGAGTAACGTTCTATAATGTTAACAAATTAAGATGCTTACTAGAACACTTGATGAATACATATACTTGCAGTTATAAGAAAGACGATTTATGCAGATATCTATCTGAAGCTAGGTACCCTAGCAAATGAAGTGCACGTTTGTCAGTATTTTTAAAGCAAACAAATATAACATCTGCCTAACATCTTCCTAAGACAAACTAAAATAGCCAGAATGCAATCCAAAGAAATTGTAGCTAATTTATTGCAAGTAATGGGGTGTTGGGATCTTCTGAACCTGCAAAACATTTGCAATATGGCCCCGAATCAACTTGAAGCGACAAGTTTCACCATTAGCTATCTTGTTATCTTTTCGAAATGTAGTCCATCCTCCTTTTATGATAATCATACTCCTATTATACTCTATTTCCACTCCCCATTCTACTCCTCCTTCATTAACCAGCCTCATATTCTTCATGTTGATTATGTTTGTACTTTGGGCGAATTTCATCGGGATAGTCTAATAAACATATTCATGAAACAAAAATGATCATTAGATTTTCAGGAAAAATAATTAGTATGTAAAGGAATGCAAAATCTAGCAAATCTGAAAACACAACGTCCAAACTATTAAACCATACCATACAAGTAGCGTGTGCCTTTTTTAAAACCATTTCAAAATGCGGATTGTCACCATTTAAGTAAACGAACTGTATCAACTGCTATTCTTTGGACCAACTTCTTCACTTCTACTATTAGCTTCTCCAACCTCTTGATCTGCAGCAACTTGATATAAGTATAACAACTACTACGATATGATTTCTATCGAAATGTTATGGAATATTTAAGACCACAAGTTTTAAAGTCTTATGGCCACATATATAAATGTCATGGCATGTTTATAATCACTAGTTTTAATAGTCAGCTTCATTTTCATTTTTAAACTATATGCGTCTATTCATTTTTTTATGGCATAAATTGAAACATTAGAGTTGCTACTTGTTTTTAGGACAGTTTAAGGATCTTACTTATAAGTTATACTCGTGTTGATATACAAGTCTCTAACTACACTAAAGACAATCTCTTAATCATATCATATCATATATTACTAAAGGTGGGAAGCTCCAACCTTTAAAGTTGGATTACCATTTTACCCCTTCATCATATTAAAATGTTATAAATTATTTAATTAATTAAATAGTAAAAATAAAATTATAATTCACCCAAGGCTTAGTTACATGTTTCAGGTACAAAAACAAAATTATGCGTGTTTAGATAAACAAAACGTCAAAACATTTCAAATTCTTGGCTACGTTATTTTAGAAACAATTAATATTTAAAGGAGGCTGCTCTTTTAAATGTTGTCCTACTAAATGTTAATAAGAGCTAAAATAATGATAAGAAATAATGACTTCTCATTTTACAAGTTTTCCAAAATTAGTTTATACATTTCCGGAATGATCATAAATAATAAAAAATAAATAATAGGTATATAATTTAATAAAATAATTACTGTAAAAACTTGCAATAGCTTATTACTTTATATGATTTTCTATAACACTAATATTATAAGTTCAAAAATACTTTAAAGAGATAAAAATAATTTCAGAAAGAGTCTTTTTCACTACCCCATTAACTACACATACATACAATATATGTTATTTATCTATGTCATTTATTAAATTAATAAATTTATATTATCTTGAGCTCATAGTTATAAATTTTTTGCAGAAATTGGAGAGTTGTCTTTTCATTATTCAATACAGATTATTATATTTGTCAAGGGAAGTGTTAAATGGCAGAAATTTTGGCCAGAAAATAAAAAAAACTATAATATTTTTTTTATTTTAAAATAAACTGATCTTTTTTCCATTTTTAGTTAAAATACATTAAAGTTAAAAGGTTAAAAATATTTTAAAAGATAAAATATCATTCTAGCCAAATTTTTTGGCCAATTTTTTTTTTCCATTTGTCAATTTCCTCCATATATCAGCTCGCACTTTTGCATTACTCTTCTTTTACGCAACATACTTCCTTATTCATGGTTAGGTAAATATATTCTATTGATTTTTTCTTCTCTTCCTCTTATTATAATTTTACATTTTTCATTCCAATTTATTGATACTATTTTTCCTAATTTTGTCTTTCTCTTTTATTTTAATAGAAGTTATTTTGTGCAATCCATATTATAATGCAAAAAGGAAAATTGACTTTATAGTGTTTTCAAAAATATAGATATAATTGTTGTTATGCATTTCAAGTTTTCTTAATATATACAGTTATACACGGTTGAATGTTGATGTATAGATTGAAAGTTTCTCAATGGATTGCAGGGATTATTGCGAGGTATAATTGATTAACTCGTTAGAAATACATATTCTTATTATGCTTATAGTTTGAAATTTGAGGATATTTGTTTTGATTTCTTATCTTATACATGTTTTTCAATTTATATTACAATCAATTATTTTTTATTTATACATAAATTTATAACTATAGACATATATTATCCATATAATATGGGATATACGTGCAACGCACGTGTTCAGGTACTAGTGTGAATAAAACAAGAAATCTAATATTAGATTCTAACATTTTAATTTATGAGTCTAATAAATAATAAGAAAAAAAAAAGATGAAGCGGAAAAATGTTGCATTTGGAGTTTCAAAATTCAAAACATATCAAAGTTGAGTTATTTTTAAAAAAGGAAATATTCAAAATTACCCTTTGATTATAATAGAAATTTATTTGTCCAAACAATATTAACATTTTATTGGAAGTGCTAATCAAAGGAAGTGGGAAAATATTGCATTTGGGATTTCATAATCGGTCAAAGCTGAGTTATTTTTTAAAGAAATAATCAAAATTACCCTTTGAGTATAATAAATGCATTTAACTTTTTACATTATTTGTCTGTTACCATTTTTTTGGAAATCCTAATCCTTTTAATCCTAATCCTCACCAATTCGTTTCGTTGTTCTCAATTAAAATCCTTTATGAAAAATGCAGCCACCATTAACAAGATGAATGGATCACCCAGACATCATAATGAGATTTTGGCCTATTTTATTGTACAAATTTTTCCCAAAATAAACAATATACTGTTGAAAGAGATAGTTATTACATCTACACAAGTTAAAATAAAATCATACATCTAAAAAAATAATGTAAACAATTCACAATTTATTAACTCGATACGTAATTTTCTAAGTAGTCCACCCCACCCCCACCTCTACTTCAACCATCTTATACTTTAATAATAAGAAATGGGAAAATACATTAAAAAAAATAATCTAAACTTGGGAGCACAACTTACTTTAGCACAACTATACGGTGTTTAAATACCCTTTAACATCTTTCAAGTGAATTTAATAATCTGCCATGAAATTACTCTATCATCACCCTATGCTAGAAGTGTAACAATTGGCTTCCTTCAGAATAGCAAAACATACATATATCTTCAATTAATAAATTAAGCAACCAAGGCCTCACAGACAATGCCTCAGTAATTCAACAGAGGGGATAAAGGGAAGAACCTTGTTTAACACTACTCTTAGATGATCTAAAAAAGCAACAACATTATACTGTTCATATATCTAATAGAACACTTCACTAATAATTTGAACGATCCTCAGAACCATAACCAATAAGAAATAGCCCAGAAACTATTGCATATATATATATGCTTTAACCATATGATCACATATTTTTGGACTCATCATCCGATTCCTCAGAAGGGACATCGGTATGATCTGTGTCAGTAGTTCCAATCGCGGCTGCAGCTTCTGAGTTCCTAACCTCCGCCTCAGTGCTCTTCTTGCTTGATTGTTTTGCCTGTAAAAAAATAATACTCCTATCAATCATCAAAGTAGTTGCATTCAACAAAGATTTCCGGCATCCTAAGCTGGAAAAATATGTGGTCATGAAAGAGGGATTAGGTAGAACAAAATTGATTAGTTGTCGTGGAAACACTTGAATTTGAGAAAGATTATGTTCCTGAAGCATGAGTTTTTGTAGTTTGTCTCGATGAGATTGATATTCCAATCAGGACCAAGAATGTTGGTGGTACAGAAAGTGAAAAAGCTAACCACGCATTAATTACTTGAACGCTACAATTGAAAATATATTTCATGGTGGATTAACCAAAATTCATAAAGATGGTGGCAATTCATTAGAGTAAGATATAAAAAGGAATTCTTTAAACGATTGTTTGGTTCAAGGGATTAATTGGGCTATCCTATTATAGATTTTGAGGTTAAACCTATCTCGTATTTGATTGGAAGTATTACCTAAGATCAGTGTTATTTCTATACCAAAATCCTGGTATCACTCATCTCATATAAAAAGTGGGACTGATATAATCCCTAGTTAGTTTAAAAAGTCTAACAACCTGTTGGTTTTACCGGTACAAATGTTGGGTTGTTGGTCGTGCTCCTCATAGCCTTCACTTATTTCTTGAAATAGATATCCAAATGCAATGTATTACTACTAAATGGATTCACTTAATAGATAATAAAGCAGTTAAGATGTTTACTTACCTTGCTTAATTACATTAGCATTAGTTTGAAGGTTAATTGAAATATCTTCCTCTTCTTCCTCGATTACATTAGCATTAGTTTGAAGGTTAATTGGAATATCTTCCTCTTCTTCCTCGATTACAATAACATTAGCTTGGAGGACTGGAATATCTTCCTCTTCTTCATCTGATTCAATCTCTTGATCTATTGGATATTCAATTTCTGTTCTACTCTGATCATATATAGCGACATCAAAGTGAGAACGCGGGTTGTATGTGAAGACTAATAAGCTCCTGATGCTTATTGAGTAATAGCCACAGAAATCTTTCCATCCTTTGGCTAGCCAAATTTGGCCTTGAGAATTTTCCACTTCAACCTCCCAGGCTTTTCCATGGGGAGCCTCTAGAAACACAGGGTTTAACATGTTCTTGCAATGTCTTTTGGCAAATACTACTGGAATCCTCTGTGTGCAAAAGAAATTTGAATTCAATTTTATACAGACAGAAGCAGTCATACATAATTAGTTCAACATATATCTTGGACTGAACACACAGAAGCAGCTACAAAATTGGCAGTACACGCCTGTGCATATTTTTATTCGACCTATGTTAACCATAGAATGAGTTGTAGGTCTTGCGAATTTCTTACCTCATTAGCTAAATTCTTCTGTCGAATAAGGGCAATTATTCAATATTTACGTGGTATCAAAATTCAAAGTAATACACATCCTTATATATATTCAACTTGTGACTAATTATTTCTACATGTACAAGCCACCTCCTATTAACACATCCTTATATTTGGTTTATCAAATGTTGAATCCTCCAAATGTCTATCTTTGGGCGTGAAAGGGATGTTTTTTTTACCGAGGGAATGAAATTGTCTTCTTACATGATCATTTTGAGAAATTCTCATTGAATTAGACCCATATAAAAATAGTAATTGTTGGATCTAAATCAACAGCTAACAAGGACTGAAATTACACTTGCACTAAAAAAATTGGGGATCTGTGAGCAAAACCAAGATTTGGAAGATGAAGAAAGTACTTACAAGATGGCATAATTCATCTGAGTAAGAAATGATTTGGATGAACTTAGGGTTGTTGGGAGAAGAGTTCCTAAAGGAAGAGCCATGGAACTTGTTTACCATGACGGCAGTTGAGCAATGGATGGGAAATTGTTGTGGAATGCTTTTTATAGGACTTTGATGCACGAATTACGAGGACAATGCAATGTGTGTCTCACGAGGACTGTATTATATCTGACTCACGAGGTCTGTGTGATGTACAAGGCAAAAGAAAAACAAATGAATAGTGTTTGACCAGATTTTCAATCAGATTATGAAAATCTGTCTTAAAATGTTTTTCAAGCTTCAATCCTTTTTTTTCGGAGAAGTTTCACTTTCACTCACAAAAGTTTAATTTTTTAAAGTAAAATTCATATCAAAACGCAACTTGATATTTCAAAAGTTACAATTGTGTATACGCTTCGTCCTGAATAATGTGATCAGAAATAAGAAAATGCATGAGATAAGGCCCTTGTTGGCTTGGCTCCCTCGTACTCTTGTCTACACTCCCCTTGGTCTTTCTTTTTCCTAGCTTCATCCCGAACCAAGGAGGCACTAATAAAAAGTATGTAATGGACACAACTTTCAATTCTCATGTCTTAAGAACGAGAAATTTTTTTCGTTTCATTAATATTGTCCGGATTCCACGATAAAGTGTTACAACTAATACAATTATCATATTAAGTTTCAATTGCAATAATAGTGACAAAAGGTATAAAACAATCAAATTAAAACACTTACAAAAAGAAATATGGAATTATCAATCCAGTAGTACAGCATTGCATCTTCTTTATTTTAGGTAAGTAAATTAAATTGAACAGTAATATAGATATAACTATTTTGAATGATATTTCTGAGCTGATTGCTCCTTTAATCAGGCCTTTCATCAAACTAAAATAAGAAAGAGAAGCATAGAGATCCAGATATACATTATCTCAGAAAGGAACTAACATAACACATAGTAGCTAAACAAAATATACATAGGAATTTAAAGTAGGAAACTAAATAAGTGATCAAGCAATCTTAAATACATTCAATAGAAGGAAATATGATGACATTGAACAGAAGTTTGGGTCTACCAGCCCATTCAAAGACGCAAACATCGCCAACTTTTAGGTTGTTGTCCAGCACAAACTCCTTCCATCCAGCACTGAACTTCGCGTTTGTTATTCCAAGAGTGCATTTTACAGTCCACTGTCTCTTGCTTGAAACTTGAAACACAACGTCACTCTGTCTAGTGAAGCCACATCCTCTTGTGACTTTTCCACCTTGATACTTTTAGTGTGAATGTCAATTGAAATATTATCTCTCTGCCTCCTCTCTGGTGTCTTTCTTTTTCTACCATGTCCTAACGGACAATGGCCCAAAATCTCAACAGAATGCTTAATCGCAGTGCCTTCCCATATTCTTCTGAAAAAAATCAAGCCAATAAAACGATCAAAAAAATTACTAGTATAATGAAAGTTGTACACTCCATACCATCTTATAAAGAGAACTCAACTTTAATTTTGTGTTGAGACCATATGAACCTCCTGTCTTGTGCCTCAATTTATTGGTTTAGACTACTTTGGGTTGAGAACATGAAAAAGAATTATCAGTTTTGACAACCTTACTTTTACTATCAGACCCCCAGCTGCACGAAATATTGTGAGTTGTGACATCTACAAAGAGCAAAGAGCTGAGCACCCTTAATCATCATCAATATTTTATATTAAAAGTGGGAAGCCTCCAAGTCTAAAGTTGAATTACGAAAATGCCCATACAAATTTTTATTAGCAATTTTGTAAATTTGCATAGAAAAAACCGTTCATATTCTTTACAACATTCTATAAATTTGCATAGAAAAATATATACATTGATCAATCAAATAATCACTCAAACATCTAATTTCTTGACAGAAAACAATGTGGGAAAAACAATCATAAGACAATTTTGTATATTTGTTTCTTCAAGCATAGAGTTTTCTCCTTCACTTCTCAACAATCCTTTTAGATTTGGAAACCTTTCCATAAGTGTCTGTTTTGATGCCGAACTCCTTTCCATAGCAAGTCATTTCAAGTATGAGAATGTTGGGGCAAAAAATATTATGCTTCTTTGTGTTTTGATAATTGTTTGAAACTTTATCTGCGTATTAGAAATATGCCGGTTGTAATCCCATAATTTATGTATTAATATTGTTTTAATTATTTTTTGGGTTAATATGATACTTCTTTTAGGATGGGTTGTAATAATAATTGTGTTCTATACATTTTTTACTAATATTCCTTACAATGTCTTGCTGAAAGTCCCTTCCTTTTTCCTTTTGTATAAATTAGCCCTTTATTTCCTTGCTTTGTATATTATGATAAATAGATTTGTTGGGTTGCAATTATTTTTGTCTTTTGATAGGCTTTTGGTGATAATCTCTTGAATTATCTGGTAAGAGTTTTTCTTTTTGTAATTCTGCACTTTAATAGAGAAGATGTGGGATTAAATTATGAATTAGAAATTCTTTATAGTAGTGTTTTATATGCTTTTAAATATGTTGCATGAAGGATGACGACTTAAAAATTGTATTCAGAAAGTTCTACTATGAAGTAAAGTCATAAGCCTCATATTGACTTTGTTGTTTATTTGATACAAATAATCTATATATATATATATATATATATATATATATATATATATATATATATAAAG
>JAJOOS010007948.1:0-43008 GCA_029582725.1 Solanum chiquidenum | reverse complement strand
TGAAATGCTTTCTTGGTAAAGAAAGTTTTAAATTCCTTATGGTTTTAGTGTCTATGCGATGAATGAATGCTAAGAGGCTTGTATTAGACCTCTTCGAGGTCGAGTACGCCGGTTACGATTAGGGGGTGCTCCCGGGTCGTGACTTGTTCGCTAGTTTTATATCAAATTTTACTAATATTTATGAATAACTATAATATTTTACGTCTGGGTTAATGGGTGCTCGAGCACCCACATTGTCATATGTAGGTCCGCTCTTGATAATAGTCAATGATTCTTCCAGTATACCTATTTCCATTAGTGGCATGTAGGGAGTTAGCAACCATATGGCATTCATGGGTCCTTATACATGTCTAAAACTATTTTCCTCAGGCATGCAAATCAAAATTTTACCTCGGGATCATATAATATCAAATATAAAAAATCATTACATATTGGGTTTCATCACTTTGTCAGATCCACCATACCATATCCGTGATCCATGACCATATATTATGCATGTAGATGATGCTTGAATACAATAGGATTTTTCAAAAACAGCTCCACTATGCAACAAACTTCCTCAAAATAGAAGATGCTTTCAAAATAGTTCCTTTTGGTCATGAACTTATCAAGGTACAATATAACATAAGTATCAAAGTTCTCCAACAAAAATAAGTAATTCAAGTCGTATAATATCTAGCAGCTAGGTCCCAAACTTCAAGATTATACATAGAAAATGTAACCCTCAAGGTCATTTTTTTTAAAAAAAATTATTATTTTACCTCTCCCGATAGTTATCCTTAGTCTTATTTGATCAGTTTATTAAGTTGATTTCTAAATTTGATTGTATATTCGTTATTTTTAGAAGTTTTTGAGTTTTGGAGAGTTGAAGTTTTGAAAAGCGATTTTTGGTAACATCTAGAACTATGAGTCTAGAAATAGAATTTCGTCAGTTCCATCAGCTTCTAAATGCCACTTTTGGTGTTCATAACTGTGAAGCGTGCCACATTTATAAATAGGAATTTATTAGATAATTAGGAAGTCTCACTTCTTCATTCTCTAAGTCGTGCCATAGAGTTTAGTTCTATAAGATCTTTCTCCTAATCCATGACCTATGGTTTTCCGGATATGACGACCACAAGGGATAATTCAAGAAGGAATGAAGAAGACAATGAGGATCAAAAGGTTCCTCCCCAAGCTCCTCCTCAATCTCCGTTGGATCCTATGGTTGAAAATGTTACTCATGAGGAGTTTAGGGAAACCATGCAAGTCTTGGCACAAGCTGTGACAACTCAAGCTCAAGCCATGACGTCTCAAGACAATAGAGAGGTAGTAACCTCGGTGAATCCTAATGTAAACTCAGCTTCTTCAAGAGTGAATGGATTTATCAAGATGTCCCCCCCAGAGTTTTATGGCTCCAAAGTGGAAGAGGATCCTATAGAATTCATAGATGAGGTTTATAAGGTACTTGATGTCATGTGGATGACTTTGGTAGAAAAAGTGGAACTAGCCGCTTACCAATTGAAAGTTGTTGCTCGAGTGTGGTACAATCAATGGAAGGATGGGAGACCGGTAGAAGTGGGTCTAATAGAGTGGGAAGAGTTAAGTTGGCATTTCTTGATAGATCATTTCCCCTAGAGTTGAGGGAAGCTAAGATGCAAGAGTCATTAACCTTAAGCAAGGTAGCATAAATATTAAGGAGTATTCATTGAAATTCACCCAACTATCCAAGTATGCTCCAACTATAGAAGAAGATTCAAGGGCTAAGATGAATAAGTTTATAATGGGAGCTTCTAACTTGGTAGAAAAAGAATGTCATACCGCAATTCTTGTTGGGGATATGGATATCTCACATCTTATGTTTTTTTCCCAACAAATTGAGAAGTCAAAACTCAAGAAAGAGAGTTCTAGGGAGAACAAGAGGTCTAGAATGGATGATGATAAGTTCTTTCATGGTGAGTCCGATGGACAAGGTCGCCCTAGGTTTAGGCAAAAGTTCCCCGGGCAAGGGCCCTCAAGTACTCCTAAGTTCAACCAAAAGAGGGTGCCTAGTCACAAGATGATAGTAGTGAGATTCTATTGCCGGGATGTACTAAATGTGAAAAGAGGCATGAGGATGAATTCTTAGAGGGCTCTAATGTTTGTTTTGGTTGTGGTGAGTTGGGCCACAAGATAAGGCATTGCCCTAAGGTTGCTAGAAATGAAGAGGATACTCATCGTAGGTCTCAACCCTACCCTTCCTCCGGTCCAATTGCTTTGGGTGGGAGTGTTCCAAATAGCAATAGGTCTTAATCTCTCCAAGCTAGAAGTGAGCAAGAGTGCCTTCCGGATGTGACTACCGGTATGTGTTTATGCCTTATTAGCTTCCGGTATTGTTTGATCTTTTTGGCTTGATGTGTAACAGTTGAAGTTTCCTTTAGTATAAATGGTGCTTAGAAAATCCGTTTAGGTTTGCTCCCAAGTTGGAGATGGTGTGCCTTGATGGAAAGGTCATTGTTTGTTTATGTGTTGCCATGATTTCCTGAAATGATGCATGTTCATGAAAGTGTGTGATTTAGAAGAAAATGCTTTTGCATAATTATTTCCTCATGTTGTAGTACATTGAGTATGAGTTTCCTATTTGACTTCATGAGATGAGTATTTGAGCATGCCTTAGTTCGTAATTGAGAGATTCTTCCTTGAATAAATGCTTTTGAGAGTAAGTTGTATATGAGCTCCATAAGTGTATGTTGAGCATGTTATGACTAGGAGAAGGCAGTTCCTCCTTGAACATGACTAGTTATGAGAATTTCTTGCATCATCGGTTGTTAAATGTAGTTCGTACTCCCTTGTGTTGCATTAAGTATGTTTATCTTGGATTTGAAGTTTTCCTCCTTTGTTTATGTGCATTTAGATGAGTTGCATGCATAATGGGCTGCTAGTCTAGAGTCATTTCCTTTAAGAAATGTGTGGAATCGTCATTCTAGGACGAATGTTCCCAAGGGGGAGATATTGTAACATCCCTTAAACTAGTAGACTAAACTAGAGTCATTCGTGAGAGTTCTAGAGTTTGACGTGAGGGTTAGAATCGTAAAATGACTTCCCGTACTTGGAATGAAGGTTTTAGGTCTAGGGAATCAAGGTACGATCCCCAAGGACTAACCAAGGGTCCTTGAGGGGGACCCAAAACAGTCCCTAAATCTGCCCAAAAAGGCAGTGCACCCACGAGAGGACCTACGCCCCGTATACTGGTCCATGCCTCGTGGGTCAATATCCCAAAATTATGGCTGCATAACCCCAAACACGGAGTACCAGTACACCCCGTAAACCCACCCACGGTCCGTGGGTCGAGGTCTCGTTGGCTGGGGCAGTTTGGGTTTTAGTTAGTTTACGTTAGGGGTTAGCGAACATTCTAGAATTAATTAGTTATTAAGTTGGGTTGTTTTATTGGTAATTAGACCACCTATATAAACCTAATAGACCGTTAAACTAAATAAACTAAATCATTCTTCTAAGACCCCAAAACAAACCCAATTCCCTTCAAGAAATCCTCTCTCTAGAAAGTGAAGAAGAAGAAGAAGGGTCAAGCTAGGTCAATTCCTCTAATCTTCCAAGTTTTTGTGAGGGATTTGTGATCAAGGTATGTTAGCTTATTCATCCGTGGATTCTTCCATCCATGGAGTCCCTTATATTTGCCCCCAATTATGAATAAAATTCCCAAATCTAGTTGGGGTTTCTTCCAATGTGGTGGGGTTAGCTGAGTATGATTCCAATTGATTGGATATGGATTGTTTATGATTGAATTAGTAGTGATTCATGATATTATGATGATATTACATGTTTTCCATGGTTAACCCTAGTCTAATTGATGAAATCAAGTAATGTGGGTTTATGCCTTGCGAAGTGAAATTGAGGATTCAAAGGGGATCTTCTAGAATTGATGACATGTATAGTAATTATTGAAGAATAGGAGCATGTAAACATGAATTTAACTAGGCCAAGGTATGTATGATGGATCATGATTAGTAATGATTGAGATTGTGATGAGATATGGCTAGAATTGCCTAAGAATAGTGCTTGTGACTAGTATGTTTTGTGATCTAGACTTGTATGATGATTGAAAGAAGTAAAGCTTTGAGAGTAGGGATTGTAATTATAAATGTTGATCTCCTAGGGCTTTGAGAGTAAGGATAAGGGGTTGAACTATAAAGGCTAAGGCTTGAGAGTAAAACTCACTTGAGAATGGTAGACTACTAGGTGGAAGTGTAGTGAGAGGACTTCACCCATCTAATCTACCTTATGAATGTTAGAATGCATGAAGTGATATAATCACTTGAGTTATGATGATATCCATGTCTAATGTAGTTATTTTAGATATGTTGATTTGATATGAACAGTTTGAGAGTGAAGTGTCTATGATCATGATATGTTGTTGTATTGTTGAAAGGACATTCTCACATATACACTCATGCATAAATATGATATGATATGAAATGTTCTCTCATATAGAATGATTCTAGGTTGAAAGGCTATTCTCACCTAAAATGAATCTAAGTCCAAGGGCTATGAAATGTGATGAGGTTGTGGCGTGTCCCCCAAAGACCTTTATATAAGAGGAATGTGAGGTGAGTTCCTTTATTCCTGAGTAGTTAGACATGAGTTGATTACACATGTCATGATATGGGAGTGTGAGGTGATTACCCTTAAGTATGTATGACTCCAAAGACAAGTGGTGATTACCCATTAGCCTTTATGATGATCATGGAGGCGATTACCTATGATCCTTGAGTGATGATGTGAAGGCGAATACCTATATTACACCTTGAAAATGGATACGGAGTCGAATACCTATATCTCATTAATAAATTGGGAACATGGAGGTGAGTACCTATGATTTCCTTAAAATGAACATAGAGGCGAATACCTATGAATCCATGATATGTTTGACTTGTGGTGACTTCCCTTGTCTTTATGAATCCATGATATATATGACTTGTGTTGACTTCCCTTGTCTCTATGATTTCGTGATATGTATGCCTTGAGGTGATTACCCTTGTCTTTTATGATGAGCCAAACATGTATGACTTGAGGTGACTCCCCTTGTGCTTTATGGTGAGCTAAACAAGAGATGAAAGAGATGATCAATATGAATGAAAGCCTAAAGTAGTACTTAGTATGGGTAAGATTATGGGATCTTATCCATACATTGCACAAGTATGACTTGAAGCAAATTATGAAGTGTTCCTTATATGATGTATGATTAGCTTGGTTGTTGCTATAGTTTCCCTCCTTGATATGTTGACTAATGGTGATAGTTCCCTTGTCTAAATGAAGTAAGTCAAGAATGAGATCAATGAATGGTAAGTATGATTATGGTGACTTCAAGGTTATGCTTAGTGTGAATGGTATTATGGGATGTCATTCATTCATTGCACAAGGGTGTCTTGAGGTTGCTTAGGAATGTAGTGCTCTTATGATAGGAAGGGCTAAGTATAGACTATGCCATGAACATGATGTATCCCGTATGCTCAAGAATTATGTCTTATGTTGACTTATGCCTTTATGATGTCTATGTTGGAGATTATGATATGATTATGTTATTGTTTCTTATTCTTATGTTTCATGTTGACTAATCATTATGATATGATTATGTTATTGTCTCTTATTCTTATGTTTCATGTTGACTAATCTTTATGATATGCTCTCATGATGTTGTGATAGCTAACATATTTAGTACATTTTGTGCTAACGCATACTCTTGCCTACATTCTTATCAAATGTAGGGTTTGGCAATATTGAGTTCCATTTTGGAGGCTAGGTTTCTAATAAGCAAAGGAGTTTAAAACTTGGGTAGGCTAGACTATAACCAAAATAGCTTTCTCTCGAACAACTATTCCGCTTTAAGTAATTTCTCTCGAACATCAACAAGCATAGCAATTAAGAACAACCCAAAACCGTAATGCATCTTCTCTTTCAAGCAAGATGGGCAGGACTGGGTTTAGGATTAACTCTCTCGAGCTGAACCCAAATCATCCCAATACATACGAATCTTTAATCAATAACCTTAATTCTAAAACTTCTCTCTCGAGCAAGCTAAGAGCACAAAACTAGAACTGCATTTACATCTAAAATTAATAGATTAATCCATTACTAATGATTAAACCCACTACAAAATAACATTTAAACTAGTAATTACCAATACCCATACACTAATTCAACCTATAATCACATGATCACACCCCAAGAATTGGGGTTTTAGCAGAACATCATAAAATGATAAAAACTGTGACCAAATTGATTAGCCATCAACTGGGTAAGAGAATCAAGCTTTACAATTCTCCAATACGAATAAAATTCGAGACCCACTTGTGAATTCTCCCAATTGAGTCTCCTCAAAAAACTAAGAGAAAACTATTCTAAGCTAATTTTGTATTGTCCAAAATGTATCAAGATTCTATGCTAAATTAATGTTAAAAATGTAATTTATAGTCGCCAAAACTAAGCCACGAAGGGCCACTCGGTGAAGTAAGTCGGGTTCGCTGAACCACTCGGCGAGCCGCCCTTTGACCTCTTCCACCGCCTTTTCACTTTAGCATTCATCATCATCGAAGTCTGTAACTTTGGGTGATATATCTTTTTTTTGCGGAACGACTCGGCGATTCCCTTACTGCTCATTTTCATCATCGACTTGGTTTCTTCCTTCAGGGCTTGGCACACTGGAACTTTAGGCAGTGAGATTAGCCACTCGGCAATACGTTGAGTGCTCTTGGCGATCTTCAGCTTGCCTTCCTTCATTTCTTCAGCTTGTTTAGTTCCTTTTGGCCCGTAAGTGTCCTCGCTTTGCTACTCAATCCATATACCTGAAAATAAAGGCATACACATTAGGCATTTGAGGACACTAAATCTATCAAAACAAAGCCCTAAATGAGTCCAAATCTAGGACTCATCAACACCCCCAACATAAACTTTTGCTTGTCCTGAATTAAACTCAAGTTCAACAGTTCAAAAAGGATGTCTCAAACAGTGCTACAGAAGACTCAACATGAATGAATGTACACAACAAGGTTCAATTTGCTCATGCAATGATAAATTGTGGACTCAAAGATTCAAATTGTGACTCAACATTATCAAAGATGCTCAAGTTCACTATACTTTCTTCAAATGCAAGTTCAAGCTTAACAAAATTATTTAAATTGTCTTCTGGAGGACGGTTTGTGTAAAATAAAAAAAATTATAATGCCAACTTTTGGAAGTCGGTAGAATTAATTAGTATGTAATTATATTTATTTTCATTAAAATATTTATATAGTGACTTCTCAAAAAATTAATAAATTAATATTTTCAATTAACTTTAAATAAATCATCCTCCCGATGACGGTTTTATGTAAGTTAAAAAATAAATTAATATAAAATACCAACCTCCCGATGTCAATATTATTTAATTAACATGATCACTTTTTATTTATCTTAAAATTTAATATGATACCGACCTCATGAGGTTGGTATTTTTTATTAAATCTAATTATTTTTAATAAAAGTGACATCCGGAGGTCCGTTTGTTTAAAATATTCCTATTAATCATAATTTTGCTATTGTGCATAATACTAAATTTTCATTTTACACCTATAATTAATTGTTCAAAAAGTGTAACAATTTTGTATACTTTTATATTAGTGGTTCAAATATGAATTACATTATCAGTTAAAGAAATATCGATGATCAATTCAAGGAGATTTATATATTAAATTTGATATTGATAAACTTCCGTTGATCGATAAAATTAAATTTATATAATTAGGAGTTATATAATTTAACTTTATAAAATTAAAATTCTGTTGATGTGTAGTTAAATTAAAATATATATAATTTTAATTAATAAAATTGACCTCAAGAGGTGAGTTTATATTAAAATAAATTAGTAAATACCGACCTGTCACGACCCAGGGGTACCCCCTAGATGTAACATGGCGTACTTGACCCCGAAGGGGTCACATACAAGCCCTTAGCATAGTCATAACATAAGATCATAGAAAATACGGTAAATTTTAAAACTTTCTTTAAACAAACAATGGAAAAGCATTTCATAAAAGCGGAAGTCTTTACTAAGTCTATGTCTCAATCCATCTATGAATAATGGGAATAAAAGTCTTGGGATGCAGCCCATAATAAGTCTAAAACATAGGAAATGACATAAAGGAACATAGTGGGTTTGTCCTCGAAACTATGAGGACTCACCAATTCTTCAATTCCTCAAACGCCTAGAAACCTAGCTTCCAAAGCAACTCAACTCCAACACCCTACATTTGATTAGAATGTAGGCAATATGCGTTAGTACAAAATGTACCAAGTATGAAAGCTAACACAACATCATAAGAGCATCTCAAATGGTTAGTCAACATAAGACATATGCATAAGAGATAATAACATGATCATAACACAATCAACATAGCCATAGAATAATTATCAACACAAGCATCATATAAACATAATTCAACATAAGATATATTTAATGAGCATAGGAGATACATCATGTTCATGGCATAGTCTTTAATTAGACTTTCATGGTTACATACTTCGATCTTAAGTCCTTCACATTACAAGAGAACCACTTCATAGGCCACCTCCAAGTATACTTGTGCAATGCAAGGATAGCATCCCATACTACCATCCAAGCTAAGTACCTCTCTTTGGTCATTCTTGGGTATATTCCACCTTCACATTCAAGACTTAGGTCTTCATGTCATCTTAATTATAATCTATGTACATGGTTAACAATTAATCTTCTCTATGCCATAAGGGTACCATACTTCTAAGTAATCCCAAGACACACTTGTGCAATGTATGAAAGGCATCCCATACTACCCTTCACACTAAGCATAGCCTTGAAGTCATCCTAGTCATATTCACCCTACTTTGGCCTCATTATTAGCTTAACTCTCATAACTAACGAGATCTCTCACCTTTAGTCAACTATAACTAGGAAAGGCAACTCTTGCCCAATCCTATCTCAAGACTCCTCTTTAGTGACCCTAAGTCATACTTGTGCAATGCATGCATAGCACCCCATAATACTATACATGCTAAGTACTACCTTTAGGTCCTCATACTCACACTCTACGTTTGGAACCTAGATTCTCTCTTAACTTTAGAACACTATGAGGTACTTCATTAAGAACATCTTAGTTCATATAGGATTTAGAACACTATGAGATACTTCTAAATCATGTCTTAGTTCATAGGATATGGAGATTTCTACTAAGAACCTTAACTCAACTATGTGAAGGTTCCCATCTCATCAGACCTAACTTTGGGAAAACCCACACTCGTAAGAGTTCCCCCTTTAACTTGGATAATCCTCACATTAACTAGGTATGGTTCTCCTTTATTCTTGGAGTCCGGACCCTATCTTGTGTGACACTCCATCTCATTGTCAATATCCACTTGGAGCCAAGCATACACCCCAAGGTTTACTTGTTAAGCCTTGCTCAACACTCATCTCTCATGGAAGGATGTCCTTGACAGTCCATCCATGTTCAAGTGATTCTATCACTTTCATCTATCAAGCATTCATAAGGTAGGTTAGGTGAGTATATGCCTTTCACCATAATTGTACCCACTAGACTCTATTTTCACTTAGACTTTACTCTCAAAGCCTTAACATCTATAGTCAATCATACTAGCCTTCAACATTCATAACTAGGAGTCTTCAGTCTTGACAAATCTATAGCATGGAAGCATCTTATGAACCTAGATTTCAAGGCGCTCAACCACATTCTTCATTACTAGGTGATTCTAGCCACAATTCATCCTAAAGGTTCAATTTCAACCTTAAAAGCCAAGATCAATCCTATTCAATTAGTTCTAGTTCAATTCATGATTATATGACCCTAAAATTGATCAATTACTACTCAAGACATTGGTTTAGGAAGATTACTCACGAACCTTCAATTTTGCCTCTAATGGCATAAACCCACAAATATTGCATTCATCAATTTAGACTAGGGTTACCATATAAATAACAATAAATAATCATAATATCATACAAAATGCTAATTCAATCATAATTGAGTACTATCCAACCTTTTGGAATCATACTCAAACTCTACCCACACTTTGGAAGAAACCCTAGCTTAGATCGGGGTTTTCTTCTCAATTTGGGGGAAACTAGGGGGGGGGATCCATGGGTGGAATAAACCATGGATAACTAACATTTACATACCTTTAATAAAATCTCTAGCACAAGCTCTCAACAATGGACCTTGTTCTTGACCCAAGCTTCAAGATCTATCTTCTTCTTCAAAGGGGGTTTTATAGAGAGAGAAATATTCTATGGAGAGGATGAAGTTGGGTTTTATTTTGATTCTACGTTGAATGATTTAAATGAGGTAAATTTAGGTCTAATAAGCTTATATAGTTTCTAGGAAAGGAATAGAATAAAGTAGGGTCAACTTTGGTAAAGAACTAAGGACCTAAAATGTTTTAACTTACAATTCTGCCCCTTGCCCGCTTGAGCTCACCCTTTGCACTATGTAACTCACCAAATGCACCCTTGGCTCGCCCAATATTCCAGTGAGCTTGGAATTTGGGCAGTCCCCTAGGCGATCTAGGGAGCTAAAGGGCAATCCACCAACCTGGTTGGCGAGCTGCGACTTAGCTCGCCCTTTGCTCCAGAATCTAGGACAAATGGGATAGCCCACTAGGAAATCTTAAGGCACAAGGATGACTCGCCCATCCCTTTGGGCGATCATGAAGTCCCATCGCCAAAAAGCCCCTCAACGAACAAGGTTTATTTCACTCCTTCTTGCTAGCATAGGTCCTAACTTGCACCCTAGACTTCTTCCTTGCTCAATTAAGGTCTAAAACAGCCTAGACATTCACTTAAGTGTACACTAACCCACACGATGAGGCTCTAGTTCAGCCTATCATTTTGTGAGTCGTTACACGACATTAAGAGGTTGGTATATGGTATATTTAAAGTATTATTTTATTTAAATAAAAATGACTTCATGATGTCGGTATTCTTTTAATATTTTTAAATATAGATAATTATTTTAAAAGATACCGACATCCTGTGGTCGGTATTAACACTTATCTTTTAAAAAGAATGATATTCTAAACAAATGACCCCAAAACCCTAAGACAATTAATTCTTATTCTTATCCAAAGAAAAGAGCAACACCACTCTTTTGATTCTCCTCCCTTCCCACGAAGCCACTCCAGCGAGGCCACTAGAGGCAGCGAGGTCCCTCTCTTTCTATCCCCTCTCTCCTTCCCTCCTCTGTTCCGTCACTCTTCCCCTTCCCCTCTCTCGCCTGTCGCAGCAGCCGCTCCATCTCCGATGGACTTCCACCAGCGAAGATGCCGCGAAGACCAAGAAGCTCTAGCGGTTGTTCACCCTTGACCCATGAAGCCACCGCAAAGCAGCAGCAACAACCAGGCGTCACCCTCTCTTCTCCAATGCTGCTACTCCAGTAGTCGCCTCCGCTCTCCTCTCCGGCGAAGAAATCAACAACGGCAGCAACAACTAACATCTCTGGTCAGCAACTCCGGTCAACGACAATAGGCAACAAAAAATTATGGTGTCATTCTTCCTTCTTCTTTGTGAATGGTCATGCCTTAATTTCTTCCAGTTTTGATTTGCATGTTTGTTAATATAATTATACAGATTCAAAATCTTTACTTGTCTAATTTTACTATGTAATTTTTCTCCATGATGGATATAGTATTTTCTTACTAGGATTTCCCCATTTGCGATATTGTTAATCTGTTGTCTTCCTATTTAAATTCATCGGTTTTGAATTGTTCCACGTAGTGTTTGCAGTTTTAAGGGTTACAAGCTCAATTCTATTTCCAGATCCCATTGCCCATAATCAGTACTTGAATTTGATTAAAATTTCTAGCTTATCATCCAATTTGGTGAAGATTTATCGTGATGATTAATTAGGATGGATATAAAGTGATATAAGGCGTAACGATTTGATGTTTGGAGATTGTGATCTTTTAGTGAATGATTCGTAATTTGGTTCACTGTTCTTATTATATATTATTACATTATGATTTATGTTTTGGTATATTAAGATAGGATAAAAAGCAAGTGGTTACACTCATTAAAATTTGAACACTCTTGTTGGAATTCTTGGTTTCTCAATCCCGGACACAATCATGGTAACATATATATCACAATAACTAGTGTACAAAAGATAGGAAGTATTGAAAATAGGAGAAACCTAGTTGATCCTATTGATGACAAAATTGATTTTCCTGCAAGATTGATTTGAGTTCATCTAGTGTTGATACTAATATTTAATATAATAATAATGCATTTGTTAAGCATAAGTACCAATAGTAGTTGATCCCGTTGATGACAAAATTGATTTTGTTGCTAGATCCATTTGTGTCCATCTAGTGTTGATACTACGCTTTAATTTAGGAATAATGTGTTTGTTAAGCATAAGTACAACCACTAGTTGATCCTATTGATGACAAAATTAATTTTCTTGCAAGATCGATTTGTGTCTATCTAGTGTTGATATTTAGCTTTAATTTAGGAATAATGTGTTTGTTAAACATAAGTACCAACACTAGTTGATCCTATTGATGACAAAATTGATTTTCTTGCAACATCAATTTGTGTTCATCTATTGTTGACACTTAGCTTTAAATTTAGGTTTTACTTGTTTAGATGTTGAAATAAGTTGAAATAAAGTTTAATTAACCCCTAGCTAGTTTGAGAAATTATTTAAAATAATGTGGTTTAGTTTGTGGATTTAGTTGTTGCAACTAAGTCAAAACTAGTTAGAGTTAAAGTTGTTTAGTTGTTTAACTAAGTTCAAATAAATATTGTTTTTTAGTTGGTGGATTTAGTGAAACACCCCAAAAGTTGTAAACTAAACTAGAGCACTAGAGCACTAGAGCTAGGATCCTAGAGTGTGATGTCGAGAATTTGAATCGTAGTTGCGACCTTATGTGCTTAGATTGAGGAGTTTAATGGTTGAACATCTAGGTATGCATTAGACCTAGTATCCTATATGTCCCTTAATAGTTTAGTGGTGTAAGGGAAGGGCAACCACCAAGGCAAAGGGTAAGCCTAAGCCAAAGGGCCAAGGCTGCCCAACCTTGGCAGCCACTGCCTAAGAGTTCACGACCACCTTCACGACCAGTGGTGTGGACCACGGTCCATGAAGGGGTCTGTGAAGACTCCTTATACACTTGGGAGGTAATTCCAAGAGGCCTAGACACTGCTCCAAGTCCACGAGGCACTTCACGGGCTGTTGGCTTGACCACGGCCCATCAAAGTTCCCGTGAAAGTGCCTTGGAGTTTGAGGGTGTTTTTGGGAGATGGAAAGTTGGGGGAGCTACTGGAAAGTGGACCACGGGAACCACCACGGACCGTGGTGCCCTTCACGAACCGTCCAAGTGGCTGTGGTACCTGGGACAAGGCTGCCAAGTCGAGGTCAATTAAGTAAAATCCTATTCGACTTAGGTGAAGTGTGGGTCATTTTGTAAGGTTTTTATACACATATATATTTACATATTTAAGTCATAAAACACCCTAATTCAGTCATTCTAAATCAAAACCCAAAATCACTCCTCTCTCAAATATTTCTCTCTCTAGAAAGAACCCAAAGCTTGAAGAAGAAGAAGAGCAAGAAGAGAAGGCAAGAGGGCAGCATCCTAGGTCGATTTTCCCCATTGATTAAAGCTTGATAAAGGTATATGAATATTTTTAATCCATGGGTTCCTCCATCCATGGAGCCCCCATAGTTTTTCCCCCAATTGTGAATTCAAAAACCCAATTCTCGCTAGGGTTGTGATTGCATTGTGGGTAGGGCCTGTGTATGATTCCAATCTAGTGGATATCATCTAAATATGATTTAATTGTCTTTGTTTAGTGATATTATGATGATTTAATGTGATTTATATGGTAAACCCTAATCTAGATTGATGAATGTGATCTTTGTGGGTTTATGCCATTAGAGGCAAGGTTGAAGGTTCATATGGGATCTTCCTAATTCAATGTTGTGTGTAGTAATTGATCAAAGTTAGGGTCATATAATCATGAATTGAACTAGAATATATTGTATATGATTAATATTGACTTGTTAAGTTAGAATTGAACCTTTAGGATCAATTAAGACTAGAGACACCTAATAATGAAGGATGTGATCAAATTTCCTTGAAATCTAGGTATAAAGAAGAGAATAAGGATAGAATGACGTAAATCTTGTGATCTTAGGTTTTTGTGTTGGTTGTATATCTAGGACTTGAATAGATGAAATGGATAGAATCACTTGAACATGGATGGGTTGTCAAGGACATCCTTCCATGAGAGAAGAGTGTTAAGCAAGGCTTAACATGTAAACCTTGGAGTGTATGATTTGCTCCATGTGGATATTGAAGATGAGATGGAGTGTCACACAAGATAGGGTCCGGACTCCAAGAAGAAGGGAGAGCCAAACCTAGTTGATCTGAGGACTATTCAAGTTAAGGGGGGAATTCTTACGTAATAGAGTCTGGGGTTTTCCAAAGTTAGGCCTCATGAGATGGGAACCTTTACATAGTTGAGTTAAGGTTCTTAGTAGCAATCTCCATATCTTATGAACTAAAACTTACTTAAGAGAGTATATCATAGTGTTCTAAAGCATAATTGAACTAAGACTTACTTAAGAGAGTATCTCAAAGTATTCTAAGGCATAATTGAACTAATACTTACTTAAGAGAGTACCTCATAGTGTTCTAAAGTTAAGAAGAGGCACTAGGTTCCAAACCAAGAAGAGTTAGCATGAGAACCTAAAGGTAGTACTTAGCATGTATAGTATTATGGGGTGCTATGCATGCATTGCACAAGTATGACTTAGGTTCAATAAAGAAAAGTATTGAGATAGGGTTGGACTAGAGTTGCCTTTCCTAGTTATAGTTGAATAGAGGTAAGAGACTCCCTTAGTTTTGAGGGTTAAGCTAATAATAAGGTTCAATTAGGGTGAATATGTCTAGGATGACTTCAAGAATATGCTTAGGGTGGATGGTAGTATGCGATTCCTTTCATTCATTGCACAAGTGTGCCTTGAGTTTACTTAGAAGTATGGCATCCTTATGGCATAGAGGAGCTTAAGAGTTGACTATGTACATAGATTATAATTAAGATGACATGAAGACTTAAGTCCTGAATATGAGGGTGGACCATGACCAATAATGACTAAAGAGTGGTACTTAACTTGGATAGTAGTATGGGATGCTATCCTTGCATTGCACAAGTATACTTGGAGGTGGATTGTGGAGTAGTCCCCTTGTAATAGGAAAGACCTAAGGTTGAAGGATGTGACCATGTAAGCCTAAGTAGAGGCTATGCCATGAACTTAATTTATCTCCTATGCTTATCTATGTCTTATGTTGACTATGTTCACATAATGCTTATGTTGGAGATTATGGTATGGTTATGACGTTTATTTTATGATTATGTTATTTTCTCTAGTGCTTATGTATTATGTTAACTAACCATTTGAGATTCTCTTATGATGTTGTTTAGCTTTCATACTTAGTACGTTGTACTAACACATATTGCCTACATTCTAACCAAATGTAGGGTTGGAGGCTTGAGTTGCTTTGGAGGTTAGAGTTTCAAGGATTCTAGAAGAAGTGAAGAATTGGTGAGTCCTCATAGCTTCGAGGACGAACCCTTTATATTCCTTTATGTAATTTACTATATTTTTAGACATTGTATGGGCTGCGTCCCAATGAATTTTATTCAAAAGTTATTAGATGGTTTAGACAACAATGTTAGAAAAGGCTTTTGCTTTTACGAAATGCTCTCGATATTATGGTTTAAAGAAAGTTTTAAATTTTCCCATATTCTCTATTATCTTATGTTATGAATGTGCTAAGGGCTTGTATGCGACCCCCTTCAGGGTCAATTACGCCATGTTACGACTAGGGGGTGCTCTCGGGTCGTGATAAACTTGGTATCATAGCATAATGTTTTGGGATAAACTTTTAGGATATGTCTCAAACCATGTCTAAGTAGAGTTGTATTCATGGGTGTAAGTCACGACACATTTCATGAATAGGAGGCTATTGGATGCTTAGGAAAATGTCTCACTTCTTCATTCTCTTGGTCGTGCCATAAAAGTTTAGCTCTAGTAGGTCTTTCTTCTATTGTTTGCATATGATTTTTCAGGTTATGGAAAATACTAGGGCTAATGCTAGGAGAGTTGAGGAAGGTGATGGGGAGCAAGAGGTTCCTCTTCAGGTTCCAAATCAAGTCCCTCCTCAAGTTCAAGATCAAGCTCCTCCTCAAGCTCCAAATAACCCTCCAATTGGGAATGCCACTCTTGAAGAGTTTAGGGCTTCTATGAAACTATTGGCTCAAGTCTTGATGACGCAAGCTAATAGAGATGTTGTGGCTCCGGCAAACCATATAAGGAGGATGGATTCCTTAAGAGTGAGGGATTTTTTAAGGACGAACCCTCTGGAGTTTTTTGGCTCCAAAGTGTAGGAAGATCCTCAAGGTTCTATAGATGAGGTGTATAAGGTGCTTGCCATCATGGGTTTGACTACGTTAGAGAAAGCGGAACTAGCCGCTTATCAATTGAGGGATGTAGCACAAATTTGGTATGAACAATGGAAAGATAGTAGGATGGTAGAAGAAGGCCCAACAGAGTGGGAAGGGTTTAAAGAGGCATTCCTTGATAGGTTCTTTCCCCTGGAATTGAGGGAACTAAAGATGCAAGAGTTCATATAACTTAAGCAAGGGGGTTTGAGTGTGAAAGAGTATTCCCTTAAGTTCACCCAACTATCAAAGTATGCTCCAACCATAGTGGGAGATTCTAGGGCCAAGATGAACAAATTTGTTATGGGGATATCCAACTTAGTGGCCAATGAATGTCGTTCGACAATGCTTATCCCTAGTATGAATATTTCCCATCTCATGGTTCATGCCGAACAAATTGAGGTGCAAAAACTTAAGAAAATGAATAGGGAAGCAAAGAGAGTTAGAACCAATGATGGGAACTTTTCAAATGCTAAGTTCGATGGACAAGATAGGCCTAGGACTAAACCAAGATATATTGGCCAAGATTCTTCCAACCCCTCTAGGTTTGACAAAGAGAAGGGTAGTGGGTCCATTTCCCAAGTCTACTTGCTCCAAGTGTGGGAGGAGTCATTATGGTAAGTGCTTAGCCGACATGGATAGTTGCTATGGGTGTGGGAAGGATGGGCTCAAGATGAGAGATTGCCCGATTCTTAAGGCTAAGGGAAGGGAGGATAAGAAATTTGTATCTAGTGATTCGGATGAGGGTACTCAAAAGAAGAATATGTTTTATGCTCTCCAATCTAGAGAAGATAAAGAGTGATCTCCTCATGTCCCTTCCGGTATGTATTTCATGCTATAGTGAATTTCCAAATTTCTTGTCTTATTGTGACTTGTTATGATGGGCTTGAAGTTTTCTTTAAGATGTTTGATGCTTCATTGTTGCCTTATGTTAAGAATTTTGTGTTGAAGACTTGTGTAGGCTTACTCCCAAGGGGGAGATAGTGTGCCTATTTAGCAAGGTTGTTGAGTAATTATATGTTGCCATGATTTTCAATTTTGCAAGTTCATGGAAATGCTTAGGTCTTGCTAGAAACGACTTACATGCATTGTTTTGCCTCTTGTCGAGTTGAGTTGCATATGATCTCCATGAGAGCATGTGAGCATGGTTAGTTGGAGAAGGTAGTTCCTCCTGTAAATGAGATAAGTTATGGGAATGTAATGAATAAATGGGATGTTAGAGGTAGTCCCTAATTCCTTTAGCTGCATTGAGCATATTTAGATGAGAGTGAAGTTTTCCCTCTCTTGTTGTGTGCATCTAGATAGAGTGCATGCATATTGGGCTGCTAGTCTATAGTTGTTTCCTTTAAGAAGTGTTTAGAAGGTTCATTCGAGGACGAATGTTCCCAAGGGGGGAGATATTGAAACACCCCAAAAGTTGTAAACTAAACTAGAGCACTAGAGCTAGGATCCTAGAGTGTGATGTTGAGAATTTGAATCGTAGTTGCGACCTTATGTGCTTAGATTGAGGAGTTTAGTGGTTGAACATGTAGGTATTCATTAGACCTAGTAGCCTATATGGCCCTTAAGAGGTTGGTGGTGCAAGGTAAGGGCAACCACCAAGGCAAAAGGGCAAGCCTAAGCCAAAGGGCCAAGGCAGCCCAACCATGGCAGTCACTTCCTAAGAGTTCACGACCACCTTCACGACTAGTGGTGTGGACCACGGTCCGTGAAGGGGTCCGTGAAGACTCCTTAGACACTTGGGAGGCAAGGCAAAGATCCCTAGACACTTCCCCAAGTCCACGAGGCACTTCACGAGCTATTGGCTTGACCACGACCCATCAAAGTGCCCGTGAAAGTGCCTTGGAGTTTGAGGGTGTTTTTGGGAGATGGAAAGTTGGGGGAGCTACTGGAAAGTGGACCAAGGGCACCACCACAGACCGTGGTGCCCTTCATGAACCGTCCAAGTGGCCGTGGTTCCTGGGACAAGGCTGCCAAGTCGAGGTCAATTAAGTAAAATCCTATTCGACTTAGGTTAAGTGTGGGTCGTTTTTATAAGGGTTTTATACACCTATATATATATATATTTAAGTCATAAACCACCCTAATTAAGTCATTCTAAATCAAAACCCCAAATCACTCCTCTCCCAAATATTTCTCTCTCTAGAAAGAATCCAAAGCTTGAAAAAGAAGAAGAGGAAGAAGAAAAGGGAAGAGGGCAGCATCCTAGGTAGATTTTCCCCATTGATTCAAACTTGATAAAGGTATGTGAAGCTTGTTCATCCATGGGTTCCTCCACCCATGGAGCCCCCATAGTTTTTCCCCCAATTGTGAATTCAAAAACCCAATTCTAGCTAGGGTTGTGATTGCATTGTGGGTAGGACCTATGTATGATTCCAATCTAGTAGATATCACCCAATTATGATTGAATTGTCTTTTATTAGTGATATTATGATGATTTCATGTGATTTATATGGTAAACCTTGATTTAGATTGATGAATATGATCTATGTGGGTGGGTTTATGCCATTAGAGGCAAGGTTGAAGGTTCATATGGGATCTTCCTAATTCAATGTTGTGTGTAGTAAGTAGGGTCATATAATCATGAATTGAACTAGACTCTATTGTATATGATTAATCTTGACTTGTGAAGTTAGAATTGAACCTTTAGGATTAATGAAGACTAGAGACAACTAGTAATAAAGGATGTGATCAAATTACCTTGAAAACTAGGTGTAAAGAAGAAAATAAGGATAGAATGAAGTAAAGCTTGTGATCTTAGGTTGTTGTGTTGGCTGTAGATCTAGGACTTGAATAGATGAAAGGGATAGAATCATTTTAACATGGATGGATTGTCAAGGACAACCTTCCATGAGAGAAGAGTGTTAAACAAGGCTTAACAAGTAAACCTTGGATTGTATGCTTGGCTCCAAGTGGATATTGTAGATGAGACGGAGTGTCACACAAGATAGGGTCCGAACTCCAAGAAGATGGGAGAGCCACACCTAGTTGATGTGAGGACTATCCAAGTTAAAGTGGGAACTCTTACGTAGTAGAGTGTGGGTTTTCCCAAAGTTAGGCCTCATGAGATGGGAACTTTACATAGTTGAGTTTAAGGTTATTAGTAGCGATCTCCATATCCTATGAACTAAGACTTACTTAAGAGAGTATCTCATAGTTTTCTAAAGCATAATTGAACTAAGACTTACTTAAGAGAGTATCGTAAAGTGTTTTAAAGAATAATTGAACTAAGACTTACTTAAGAGAGTACCTCATAGTGTTCTAAAGTTAAGAAGAGGAACTAGGTTCCAAACCAAGAAGAGTTAGCATGAGGACCTAAGGGTAGTACTTAGTATGTATAGTATTATGGGGTGCTATGCATGCATTGCACAAGTATGACTTAGGGTTACTAAAGATAAGTATTGAGATAGGGTTGGACTAGAGTTGCCTTTCCTAGTTATAGTTGACTAGAGGTGAGAGACTCCCTTAGGTTTGAGGGTTAAGCTAATAATAAGGCTAAATTAGGGTAAATATGACTAGGATGACTTCAATGATATGCTTAGGGTGGAGGGTAGTATGGGATGCCTTTCATTAATTGCACAAGTGTGCCTTGAGTTTACTTAGAAGTATGACATCCTTATGGCATAGAGGAGCTTAAGAGTTGACTATGTACATAGATTATAATTAAGATGACATGAGGACCTAAGTCTTGAATATGAGGGTGGTCCATGACCAAGAATGACTAAAGAGTTGTACTTACCTTGGATAGTGGTATGGGATGCTATCCTTGCATTGCACAACTATACTTGGAGGTGGCTTGTGGAGTAGTCCCCTTATAATAGGAAAGACATAAGGTTGAAGGATGTGACCATGTAAGCCTAAGTAGAGGCTATGACATGAACTTAATGTATCTCCTATGCATATTAACTATGTCTTATGTTGACTATGTTCACATGATGCTTATGTTGGATATTATGCTATGGTTATGATGTTTATGTTATTGTCTCTTATGCTTATGTCTTATGTTGACTAACCATTTGAGATGCTCTTATTATGTTGTTTAGATTTCATACTTAGTACGTTGTACTAACGCGTAATGCCTACATTCTAACCAAATGTAGGGTTGGAGGCTTGAGTTGCTTTGGAGGTTAGAGTTTCAAGGATTCTAGAAGAAGTGAAGAATTGGTGTGTCCTCATAGCTTCGAGGACAAACCCTTTATGTTCCTTTATGTCATTTCCTATGTTTTTAGACTTTGTATGTGCGTCCCAATGAATTTTATTCAAGAGTTATTAGATGGTTTAGACAAAGATTTTAGAAAAGACTTTCGCTTTTACTAAACGTTCTCAATATTATGGTTTAAAGAAAGTTTTAAATTTTCCCGTATTCTCTATTATCTTATGTTATGAATGTGCTAAGGGATTGTATGCAACCTCCTTCAAGGTCAATTACGCCATGTTACGAAAAGGGGGTGCTCTCGGGTCATGACATTTAGTTGTTGGAATTAAGACAAAACTAGTTAGAGTAAAAGTTGTTTAAATAAGTTCAAATAAATAATGTGGTTTAGGTGGTGGATTTAGTTGTTGGAATTAAGTCAAAACTAGTTAGAGTTAAAAAGTTGTTAAGTTATTTAAATAAGTTCAAATAAATAATGTGGTTTAGTTGATGGATTTACTTGTTATAATTAAGTCAAAACTAGTTAGAGTTAAAAAGTTTTTAAGTTGTTTAAATAAGTTCAAATAAATAATGTGGTTTAGTTGGCGAATTTAGTTGTTTGAATTAAGTCAAAACTAGTTAGAGTTAAAATGTCATGACTCGAGCTACACCCTAAAAGCGACACAGTGTACTCGACCCAGAAGGGGTCTTATACAAGCCTCATGGCATTCATAACATAAGATACTTAGAAATAGTGTGGAATTTAAAAACTTTTCTATATAAAACCATACAATCTAATATTCACAAACATTTAAACGCAAGCGGAAGTCTATATCTCACATGGCCATCTTAGACACAATCTTGAAAAAAAATAGGGACACGTCCCTTTACAATCAAAATCTAAATAATAGTCTTAAAACATAAAAGAACTAGAAACATTAAAAGTCCTTGTCCTCGATCTAAGAGGACATACCAAAAGATGTCTTGGAAGAACTCTAATCAAAGCTTCACTAAGGAGAAAGCAATCACTTGCCAGAACCTACACTTGTAGTAAACATAGAAGAAGAATGGGGTTAGCACAATTAAATACTAAGTATGATAGCCATGCAAAAACATGCTTAAAACGGACATTTTGCTTGAAAGAATGGGGTTAGCACAATTAAATACTAAGTATGATAGCCATGCAACTCATGGATGAGTATCCATCTCAAACCCAACATTCATTAAAAAGGGATATAAGGATTGTTACTAGATACTCCGCCTCAACTCCCGGATGAGCATCCATCCCATCCCAACATTCATTTATTGGAAAGCTCATAGATTCAAAGATGAGACTAGCCTTTCACCTAAGAATCCCCTTATTGCGAGAAAGTCCTTTCACAACAAGTCATTACCATTCATTAGAGTACAATTGAGAATAACCTTCCAATTAACCCACCATCATTAACATTATCATAGAAACTTCATTCATTAGTCATTCATGAGTGTGTGTGTATGTGAGAATACCCTTTCACATATAGCCTCATCATTCATAGGTGTTAATTGAGAAATAACATTCAACCAGAGCACACTTTCATTCTAAACATGATCATTATACATTCAGTGAAATAACACACACATACTTTACATCATGATCAGTCATAGATCCTTCGTATATAGGGGTACAAAGAAGATATCCATCAATTCAAGACCACAATATACATATTAAGTAAACACATCCACCTTTCAAGTGGATCAATAGATCAAGTACAATTCTACATTAAAATATAATTTGATCATAACTTGCCTAAAACATAAAAGAACTAGAAAAATTAAAAGTCCTTGTCCTCGATCTATGAGGACATACCAAAAGATGTCTTAGAAGAACTCTAATCCAAGTTTCACTAGAGAGAATGCAATCACTTGCCGGAACTTACACTTGTAGTAAACATAGAAGAAGAATGGGGTTAGCACATTTAAGTACTAAGTATGATAGCCATGCAAAAACATGCTTAAAACGGACATTTTGCTTGAAAGTCATGATATATGCCATTTTGATAAAACCTTCATGAACATAAACACAAGAGGCATAATATTCAACCACAACCAACATAAAAGTCATTTAAACCACATAAGAACATAATCACATATAACCCATTACCTTAACATTAAGCCTTCACCTCAAGTAACCCTCAAGCTATACTTTGTGGAATGTATGGATAGCGTCCAATACCATCATCCACACTAAAGTACCACCTTAAGGTCACCAAAAGTGAACTTACCATTCAACCTTTCCATCTTCACACCATTCGCATGCATAAGAGACATAAACATTACATAAGCCATATCAACACATAAAAACCATCACCTAGGGAAACTCTAAGTCATAATTGTGCAATGTTCAGGTAGAATCCCATACTACTACTCACACTAAGTACTCCTTAAAGCCACCATAGAAAAGGCACATTCATATTCATAAAGTCATGACAAGGAAGTAACTCATGATACAATCCAAGTATAGCATGTATCTTTACATTTAAGCATATAAGAGTCAACATTCTCCATTAACTTCTTTACATTAAGAGCACCTTCATTCTTTAGAAATTAGATCAATATTCTCATAAACATCATCATTAGAGCCCATTCATTACACTTAACATTATAAAGGAACACACCACAACCTCCCTCAAAGCCTACTTGTGCAATGCGTAGATGGCGTCCCATACCACCACCCACACTAAGTAGTGGATTCTCAAGAAGCCATAGTTCATTAACATTATTGTGGGGGTAAGCCTTAACCGACATAGACCATGTGAGTAATTCATGGAATCCCAGTGTCACCCTTACCGGATAAGGGATTCCTACTTGCGTAAGGTAGGACCATCATTTGTTTAGCCTTAAGTGGATTCACTAGCTAGACCTATGTGGGCACAAAGTTATGGGATAGGGAGATTGCTACTAGATACCCTGCCTTAACTCACGAATGAGCGTCCATCTCAAGAGATTGTTACTAGATACCCCGCCTCCACTCCTGGATGAGCATCCAACTCAATTCATATCCACACGGTGCTTAACATTATTCCCCACAGAGTACATTACATTCATTACGTTAGTTCATTATGGGATAAGAGATTGTTACTACATACTCCGCCTTAACTCATGGATGGGTATCCATCTCAAACCCAACATTCTTTAAAATGGGATATATGGATTGTTACTAGATACTCCACCTTAACTCCCGGATAAGCATCCATCCCATCCCAACATTCATTTATTGGAATGCTCATAGATTCAACGATGAGAATATCCTTTCAGCTATGAATCCCCTTATTGCGAGAAAGTCCTTTCACAACAAGTCATTATCATTCATTAGAGTACAATTTAGAATAGCCTTTCAATTAACCCACCATCATTAACATTATCATAGAAACTTCATTCATTAGTCATTCATGAGTGTGTGTGTATATAAGAATAACCTTTCACATATATCCCCATCATTCATAGGTGTTAATTGAGAAAAAACATTCAATCATCACACACATTTATTCTAACCATGATCATTATAAATTCTTTGAAATCGCACACACATACTTTACATCATGATGACACATAGATCATTTGTATATCGGGATACAACGAAGATATCCATCAATTCAATAACACAATTTGCATAGTAAGTAAACACCTCCACCATTCAAGTGGATCAATAGATCAAGTACAATTCTACTTCAATATGTAATTTGATCATACGTTGCCTTTCAAGGCTAAGAACCAACATCAATCCATAAATCAAATACACTACAATATATAATGAAATTGACAGGCTTTAATCATTTAATTCAATATAAGCATCAACAATTCAACATAATTGCATAATCAATCAACTCCCAATCACAAATCACAATTTGGGAAATTGGGGGAAAACATGGGTTCTAGGAAGAAATCATCTTAATTAATCTTTAAATCCACAAAGAAATCATAATTTAATGCAATAAAGCCTTTAGAAATCATTTAGAATCAAACCCCCTGCATAGAGTGAAATCTAGGGTTTTGGGGAAACTTTGAAAATTTGAAATCACTTTTGAAGTTGGCTCCTTGAAAGATAATAAGTCAAGGATGAAGACCACCATACCTTTTTAAGAAGAATCCCACGAAAATACTTTGAAAAACATGAAGATTTTGACCTTGGAAGCTTGAAATATTCACCTCCAATGGAGGTTTCTAGAGAGAGAGGTTTTGGTGGGGAGGGGAGGTTTTGATTTGGGGTTTTTAAATAATGAAGTCTAAAATAGAATTTAATACTTTTAATACTATTAAAATACCTTAATTAACTTAAAATAACCGTCCCACAACTTAAAATATTTAATTAGCTAATTACCAATTAAACCTTACCTTGGCCGAGTCTTTGACAGCAAACCAGGTGCAGTCGACGGATCCCAATCCACGGACCGTGGATGGGTTGACGCCTCATGTTGTCACATCGTGGTTTGTGGCTGGGGACTTTTTTGGAGGGCCATGACCTACGGAGTCCATCCACGGGGCGTGGACCCCTTCCGTAGGTCACTCAATTTTTGACAACTTTCTAGTTTTAAGGGGTCTTGGGGGTCAGGCTTAAGGTCCTCCTCAAAGACCCTTAGGGTGGTCCATGGGGAGTCGTACCTTGACGTTTAACCTCTAAACCCCTCAACCCTAACTTGGGACAACAGCTAACCACCTCAAACCACATGAAAAACACCAAGAAACACTAGTTAGGCTCACTAGTTAGTGTCAAGTTTCACTTATTCATTTTACGGGTCGTTACATTTTCCCCCACCTAGGAGCATTCGTACTCGAATGACAAATTAAACACATTAAGGGGTCAACCACTCAAGACTAGCAGTCCATCATGCATGCAACATCAAAATCCAATGCAAAAAACTAGGAGGAAACCTCAACTCCACATCAAAAGCTCATTGCAATACAAGAAGGTAGGTACTACATCTACAAACTCATCATGCATCAAAACTTCACAATTATCATTACATTGGAGGCATTGCGTTCTCGAACTCACATCATGCTCATCACAACATCATTAAGCACATTATGGAACTTCTTCATAAAAGAACATTAAGTATGTTCAACATTCAACCTCATGAATCATATAGAAAACTCATACTAGATGCACATTAACATGAGGAACAATATTCAAAGAAACTCATTTCCTCATTTAAACACGAATTAAACTAGAACATGCATAACAAAAGGAGTCCATGGAAACACATTCACACATGACTCCACAATATGAAACAAGCTACAAGGAACTCTTGGTCTCAAGCTAGAATAAGAATAGAAGGAAAGAGATAAGGATATCACAACTCTCAATAACTTTACTATTCAACATACTATCCCCCACTTAGGAGAAAACCCAACTAAGGTTAACATGAAAACAACATAAGAACCTCAACAAGACATTCACAACCTTAAGGAACTATCACCAGACTGGTGCTTTTAAACTAGAAAGGTCCTCACTAAGTAATTCTTGCTCACAAACAACCTTACAAACACCACTCAAGGTCTCATATGAGTCTACCACATCGGGTATAAACTCCTCAAATTCTCTACACCTCATAAGGTTAGAATATCTAGCAAGCCTAATTCATAAACCTCAAGGACACTCAAAGGCCTTACCATCTAATCACAATATCTCCCCACTTAGGAGTAAGCCTATACAAACTCTTTTAAACTTCACTTCTATTCATTCTAAGGTCGGAGTAAAACATCACTAAGTCTCCACACTCATCACACCTAGGTATTTCTAAAACACCACATTTCATCAACTCCTTCAACATACCTCAAAACTAATCACAACTAAGTCGGGTTATTCAATAGACTAAACATAACCATAAAGCAACCCTTTCATACTAAAGACAACATCACAATCTAGCACCAAAAATCTAATAAGTCACATAGCCACAAATGACATCACCACTCACCTTTTTCTCCCTCGATCCTAGTAGCATAAACCCTTAGTGTAGTCACATCCTCAAGACCACCGGATAAGAAATAAGAGAGAGAACTTATGTAGTTATAGTCTATGCCACGACTTGAAGAATGAAGAAAGAAGTGTAACTTCATAACGTCCTATAGCCTCTCGCTCATAGATGTGTCACGACTTACACCGATGAACAAGACTCTATTAGACGTGGCTTGTGAGAAATGAATCCTAAGACCATTCCCAAAACCTTGTGCTCTGATACCATGTTGGTCACGACCCGAGTCTACACCCCGTAAGCGACACGGTGTACTCGACCCTGAAGATGTCTTATACAAACCTCATAGCATTCATAACATATAATACTTAGAAATAGTGCGGAATTTTAAAAAATTTCTTAATAAAACCATACAATCTAACATTCTAAAGCATTTAAACGCAAGAGGAAGTTTGTATCTCACATGGCCATCTTAGACACAATCTTGAAACAAAAAAGGGACACGACCCTTTACAATCGAAAACTAAACAATAGTCTTAAAACATAAAAGAACTAGAAATATTAAAAGTCCTTATCCTCGATCTATGAGGACATACCAAAAGAAGTCTTGGAAGAGCTCTAATCCAAGCTTCACTAGAGAGAATGAAATCACTTGACGGAACCTACACTTATATTAAACATAAAAGAAGAATGAGGTTAGCACAATTAAGTACTAAGTATGATAGTCATGCAACAAACATGCTTAAAACGGACATTTTGCTTGAAAGTCATGATATATGCCATTTTGATATAACCTTCCTGAATATAAACACAAGAGGCATAATATTAAACCATCAACCAACATACAAGTCATTTTAACCACATTACAACATAATAACATATAACCCATTACCTTCACATTAGGCCTTCACCTCAAGTAACCCTCAAGCTATACTTTGTGCAATGTATGGATAGTGTCCCATACCACCATCCACACCAAAGTACCACCTTAAGGTCACCAAAAGTAAACTAACCATTCTACCTTTCCATCTTCACACCATTCACATACATAAGAGACACAAACATTACATAGGCCATATCAACACATAAAGACCATCACCAAGGGAAACTCTAAGTTATACTTGTGCAATGTGCAAGTATCATCCCATACTACTACTCACACTAAGTACTCCTTAAAGCCACCACAGACAAGGCACATTCATATTCATTAAGTCATGACAAGGAAGTAACTCATGATACAATCAAAGTATATCATTCATATTTACATTTAAGCATATAAGATTCAACATTCTCCATTAGATTCTTTACATTAAGAGCACCTTTATTCTTTAGACATTAGATCAACATTATCATAAACATCATCATAAGAGCCCATTCATTACACTTAACATTATAAAGGAACACACCATAACCTCCCTCAAAGCCTACTTGTGCAATGCATAGATGGCGTCCCATACCACCACCCACACTAAGTAGTGCATTCTTAAGAAGCCATAGTTCATTAACATTATTGTGAGGGTAAGCCTTAACCAACATAGACCATGTGAGCAATTCATGGAATCCCGGTGTCACCCTCACCGGATAAGGGATTCCTACTTGCCTAAGGTAGGACCATCATTTGTTTAGTCTTAAGTGGATCCAGTAGATAGACCTAAGAGGGAACAAAATTATGGGATATTGAGATTGCTACTAGATACCCCGCCTTAACTCACATATGAGCATCCATCTCAAGAGATTGTTACTATATACCCCGCCTCCACTCTCGGATGAGTATCCATCTCAATTCATATCCACTCGGTGCTTAGCATTATTCCTCACAGAGTATATTACATTCATTATGTTAGTTCATTATGGGATAAGCGATTGTTACTAGACACTCCGCCTCAACTCTTGGATGAGTATCCATCTCAAACCCAACATTCATTAAAATGGGATAATAGGGATTTTTACTAGATACTCCACCTCAACTGCCGGATTAGCATTCATCCCATCCCAATATTCATTCATTGGAAAGCTCATAGATTCAACGATGAGAATTGTCTTTCACTTCAGAATCCCCTTATTGCGATAAAGTCTTTTCACAACAAGTCATTATCATTCATTAAAGTACAATTGAGAATAGCCTTTCAATTAACCCACCATCATTAACAATATCATAAAAACTTCATTCATTAGTCATTCATGAGTGTGTGTATGTGAGAATAACCTTTCACATATAGCCTCGTCATTCATAGGTGTTAATTGAGAAATAACATTCAATCATAACACACCTTCATTCTAAACATGATCATTAAACATTCATTGAAATCACACACATACTTTACATCATGATCACACATAGATCCTTCGTATATAGGGGTATAAGGAAGATATACATAAATTAAATACCATAATATACATAGTAAGTAAACACCTCCACCTTTCAAGTGGATCAATAGATCAAGTACAATTCTACTTCAATATGTAATTTGATCATAACTTGCCTTTCAAGGCTAAGTACCAACATCAATCCATAAATCCAAGATACCATAATAGATAATGAAATCGACATGATTCAATAACTTAATTCAATATAAGCATCAAGAATTAAACATAATTGTGTAATCAATCAACTCCAAATCACAAATCACAACTTAGGAAATTAGGGGAAAACATGGGTTCTAGGAAGAAATCTTCTTAATTCATTTTAAAATCCACAATTCATTCATAATTCAATGCAATAAAGCCTTTAGAAATCATTTAGAATCGAACCCATTCATAGATTTAAATCTAGGGTTTTGAGGTAACTTTGAAGATTTGGAACCACTTTTGAAGTTGGCTCCTTGAAAGATAATAAGTCAAGGATGAAAACCACCATACCTTTTTAAGAAGAATCCCACGATAATCGTTTGAAAAAATTGAAGATTTTGACCTTGGAGGCTTGAAATCTTTACCTCCAATGGAGGTTTGTAGAGAGAGAGAGCTTTTGGAGGGGAAGGGAGGTTTTGATTTGGGGTTTTGAAATAATAAAGTCTAAAATAAAGTTTAATAATTTTAATAATCTTAAAATACCTTAATTAACTTAAAATAACCGTCCCTCCACTTAAAATAATTAATTAGCTAATTACCAATTAAACCTTACCTTGGCCGAGTCCTTGACATCAAACCAGGTTCAGACGATGGATCCCCATCCACGGACCATGGATGGGATGAAGCCTCGTGCTGTCACCTCGTGGTTTGTGGTTGGGGATTGGTTTGGAGGGCCATGACCTATGGAGGCCATCCACGGGTCGTGGATGGACCTACGGGGAATGGACCCCTTCCGTAGGTCACTCCACTTTTGACAACTTTCTAGTTTCAAGGGGCGTTGGGGGTTAGACTTAGGGTCCTCCTCAATGACCCCTAGAGTGGTCCATGGGGAGTCGTACCTTGACATTTCACCCCTAAACCCCTCAACCATAGCTTGGGATAACATCTAACCACATCAAACCTCATGAAAAACACCAAGAAACACTAGTTACGCTCTAGTTTCACTTATTCGTTTTACAGGTCGTTACTTTATTCCCCACTTAGGAACATTTGTCCTCGAATGACACTTTAACACATTAAGGGGTCAATGACTCATGACTAGCGGCCCATCATGCATGCAACATCAAAATCCAATGCAAAAAACTAGGAGGAAACCTCAACTCCACATCAAAAACTCAATGGAATAGAAGAAGGTACGAAATACATCTACAAACTCATCGTGCTTCAAAACTTCATTTGGAGGCATTGCCTTCTCCAACTCACATCATGCTCATCACAACATCATTAAGCATATTATGCAACTTCTTGATAAAGGCACATTAGGCATGTTCAACATTCAACCTCATGAAGCATATAGACAACTCATACTAGATTCACATTAACATGAGGAACAATATTCAAAGAAACTCATTTCCTCATTTAAACACGAATTCAAGTAGAACATGCATAACAAAAGGAGGCCATGGAAACACATTTGACACATGACTCCACAACATGAAACAAGCTACAAGAAACTCATGCTCTCAAGCTTGAATAAGAATAGCAGGAAAGAGTTAAGGATATCACAACTCTCAACAACCTTATTATTCAACATACCATCCCCCACTTAGGAGAAAATCCAACTAAGGCTACCATGAAAACAACATAATAACCTCAACAAGACATTCACAACCTTAAGGAACTATCATCATACCGGTGCTTTTAAATTAGGAATTTCCTCATTAAGCAACTCTTGCTTACCAACAACCTTACCAACACCACTTAAGGTATCATATGAATCTACCACACCGGGTTTAAACTCCTCAAACTCAATACATCTCATAAGGTGAGAATATCAAGCAAGCCTAAGTCATAAACATCAAGGACACTCAAAGGCCTTACCATCTAAGAACATTATCTCCCCGCTTATGAGTAAGCCTATACCAAATCTTTTAAACTTCACCTCTTCTCATTCTAAGGTGGGAGCAAAACAATCACTAAACCTCCACACTCATCACACTTAGGGATTTCAAAAACACCACATTTCATCAACTCCTTCAACATACCTCAAAACTCATCATAACTAAGTCAGGTTCTACCATAGACTAAACATAACCATAAAGCAACCCATTAATACTAAAGACAACATCACAATCTAGCACCTCAAATCTAACAAGTCACATAGCCACAAACGACATCACCACTCACATTTTTCTCCCTCAAACCCAGTAGCATAAGCCCTTAGAGTAGTCACATCCTCAAGACCACCGGATAAGGAGTAATAGAGAGAACTTATGGAGTTAAGCTCTATGGCACAACTTGAAGAATGAAGAAAGAAGTGTAACTTCCTAACGTCTTATTGCTTCTCGCTCATAGATGTGTCGCGACTCACACCGATGAACAAGACTCTACTAGACGTGGCTTGTGAGAAATCATTCCTTAGACCATTCCCAAAACCTTGTGCTTTGGCACCATGTTTGTCACTACCCGAGTCTACACTCCGTAAGCGACACGGCGTACTCAACGCCGAAGGGGTCTTATACAAGTCTCATCGCATTCATAACATAAGATACTTAGAAATAGTGCCGAATTTAAAAACTTTTCTTTATAAAACCATACAATATATCATTCAAAAACATTTAAGCGCAAGCGGAAGTCTATATCTCACATGGCCATCTAAGACACAATCTTGAAACAAAATAGGGACACGACCCTTTACAATCGAAATCTAAAGAATAGTCTTAAAACATAAAATAACTAGAAACATTAAATGTCCTTGTCCTCGATCTATGAGGACATACCAAAAGATGTTTTGGAAGATCTAATCCAAGCTTCACTAGAGAGAATACAATCACTTGCCGGAACCCACAGTTGTAGTAAATATAGAAGAAGAATGTGGTTAGCACAATTAAGTACTAAGTATGATAGCCATGCAAAAACATGCTTAAAACGGACATTTTGCTTGAAAGTCATGATATATGCCATTTTGATTAAACCTTCATGAACATAAACACAAGAGGCATAATATTCAACCACAACCAACATACAAGTCGTTTAAACCACATTAGAACATAATCACATATAACCCATTACCTTCACATTAAGCCTTCACCTCATGTAGCCCTCAAGATATACATTGTGCAATGTATAGATAGTGTCCCATACCACCATCCACACCGAAGTAACACCTTAAGGTCACCAAAAGTGAACTTACCATTCAACCTTTCCATCTTCACACCATTCACATGCATAAGAGACATAAATATTACATAAACCTTATCAACAAAGAAAGACCATCACCTAGGGCAACTCTAAGTCATACTTGTGTAATGTTCAAGTACCATCCCAGACTACTACTTACACTAAGTACTCCTTAAAGCCAGCATAGACAAGGCACATTCATATTCATTAAGTCATGACAAGGAAGTAACTCATGATATAATCCAAGTATTGCATGCATCTTTACATTTAAGCATATAAGAGTCAACATTCTCCATTAACTTCTTTACATTAAGAGCACCTTCATTCCTTAAACATTAGATCAACATTCTCATAAACATCATCATGTAACACCCCGTAAAGTAGTTAGTTGACCTAGTGAGTTCTAGACTAAATCTAGTAGATTGAACTAGAGCCTTACATGTTAGTTTATAGTTGGAAACTTGTTTAAATGATGAAATATGACTTTTGAAGTTAGTTTGGTGGTTTTAGAAGTCAAACATCAAGAAGCGACTATGACGTCCGGAAACTAGTCATTTGAACTAGTGAGTTGTAAGGGTCTTGTCGTTGAAGTTTGGAGTGTTGTTTGAGGGTGAAAATTTGTAGAAGTAACTCTCCTACTTAGATGGACATGTTCAGGGGTTAAACGTCTGGGTAAGACTCCCCAAATACCACACGAGGGGTCCTTGAGGAGGACCCCAAAACAGTCCACTAAGGCAGCCTTTGGTGGTCTACGGTTGCTATCTACGTTCAGTAGATCAATCCACGCCCCGTAGATCGTGAGCGTGGATGAGGACTTAGTCTATGGAGGCTTGACTTTCAATTGTGAGCCCCAGCCCCAACCTACGAAGGCACAGTATGGCCATTAGACCCATCCACGATCCGTGGATAGGCAAACGTAGGTGCTGTCAATTTCCAGCCTTCTAGTTTTAGGTTGGTGATTAGGGATTAAGTTGGTTAATTAGTAAAGGTCATAGGGGGTTGGTTTGTTAGTTAGTTAATCACCTATTTAATCTAATAATACCCTAAGCTAAGTCATGGAATCGTTTGGGACCAGGACTCCCAAAACAGTCCCCCAAAACAGTTCACTAAGACAGTTTTGAGGTGACCTACGGATGGCCATTGACGGCCAGTAGGTTGGTTGACGCCCCGTAGGTCAATAAAGTAGGTCCAAAGTTAGTTTTTTTAGAGGCCTGCAACAATTAGACTCCCAGCTTCAAACCACGAGATAAAACCACGGACAGTAGATCAATCTACTGTCCGTAGATGGACAAGTCGTAAGTGCTGCCAGTTTTAGTTAGTTTAGTTTTAAGTTAGAAGTTAGGGGTTGGGTTAGTTATTAATTAGGGGTTAATGTGGGTCGGTTAATAGGTTATTTAACCACCTATTTAAGCTTAATCAAACCCAAAACTAATCAGTCTAACTCACCCAACTAAAAACCCCATAACTCTCTCCAAAAAATCATCTCTCTAGAAGTAAAGAAGAAGAGGAAGAAGAGAAGAGAAGAGGGCAGCATCTAGGTAGAGATTTCACCATGGATTCAAGATCGGATTAGGAAATTGATTCAAGGTATGTGAAGCTTATTCATCCATAGGTTCTTCCACCCATGGAGCCCCCATAGATTCCCACCAATTGTGAACTCAAAATCCCAAATTCTAGTTAGGGTTGTGATTGCATTGTGGGTAGGGCTTGGGTGTGATTCCAATCTAGTGGATATCACCCAATTATGATTGAATTGTCTTTGTTTAGTGATATTATGATGATTTAATGTGATTTCTATGGTGAACCCTAATCTAAGTGGATGAATGTGATATTGGTGGGTTGATGCTATTAGAGGCAAGGTTGAAGGTTCTTGAGTGATCTTCCTAATTCAATGTTGTGTGTTGTAATTGATAAAAGTTAGGATAATATAATCATGAATTGAACTAGACTCTATTGTATATGATTGATCTTGACTTGTAATGATGAAATTGAACCTCTATGGTAAATTAGGGCAAAGATCACCTAGTATCAAGGAATGTGGTTGAATGTCTTATACTCTAGGTTCATACTATGCTTCTATTATGTAAAGTTACTGAGAATGAAGTCTCATAGTTGTGAATGTGGATCAATAGGGTTTTAGAGTGAAGCTAACATGTCTAGCTTAGGATTGTAAGGCTTTGAGATTAAAACCTACATATGAATCCAAGGCTAAGGAATAGAATGGTGTTGAGAGACCTTTACCTACCTATATCACCTTATGACGCATAGATGGTAGGAAGTGATAGAATCACTTATGTCATAATGATATACTTGCCTAATGAAGAATTCTAGACATGATGCTAGGTATGAATATGACCTTAACATGAAAGACTTCCCACATAGTAATGGTTCTAGGGTTGAAGGACTTCTCCTAATTAATTGAACCTAAGGCTAGAGAGCCTTTATACCTAGGTCATGGATTGTGATAGTTTCTCACACATGGTCTAAAAGAGGTATTAGCATGGGTCGGTGGTCAAGAACACCTTTCCATTTACTTGAGTCCTAGTAGAGACTTAATGATTATCTTGTGGGATTTATGCCTAGCACCGAGAGGATATTGAAATGAGAATGGAGGTTCCCACCTATATGAGTTTGGGCTTTCATGGAGGTTCCCACATAGTTAGTTTGGGCTTCCCACAAGGGATCTCTCACCTAGAAGAGTATTGATTTTCCCAAGTGTGTCTCATGAGATGTAAACCTCACCTAGTGGAGTTTTGGTTTCTAGTAGCAATCTTCGTATCCCTTAACTACATGCCCCATAGGAAGTTACCTGGTGGATCCGACTAAGCTAACAAACCGGTTCCACCTTGGCAAGTGGACCAACCCTTGATGGTGTGGGTAACACCATGAGAGATCATATGTTCTCATGTCGGTTAAGGCTATATCCCAATTAAACAAGATTGGTAATGAACTAAGATTGTGCTAAGTGTAGCATATCCTGTAGTTCAAACCTCATGGACTACGATTATGCATAATGTAGCATCTCCTAGAGTCCAATGCAAGTAATGGTCTAAGATTATGCTTGAAGGAGCATCTCCTAGAGACCCAACTAATTGAACTAAGAGTATGCTTTAAGTAGCATCTCCTAGAGTTCACCCTTAATGAACTAAGATGTACTCAATGTAGTATATCCTAGGGTTCTAAGTAATGAGGGATTAAGACAGGTTAGTAAAGTACCTCATAATGTTCAAAATTAATAATGGACTTAGATATGCTTGAGTAGGGCCTCATAGAGTATATAATGATAATGAACCTAGACATGCTAAAGAAGTATCTCATAGGGTTCAACCTTATAATGAACTAAGATCATGCTTTAAGTAGTATCTCCAAGAGTTCAAACATGATGAACTAGATGTACCTAGGATAGTATCTCTTAGAGTTCAAACGAGAAGGGACTAAGATGGACTTAGTAAAGTGTCATCCTAGAGTTCCCATACTTTGAAAAGAAGGGCTAGTTTCTAATTAAGGAACATGAGTATAGTGACCAAAAGGAGTACTTAGTATGAGTAGTATTATGGGATGCTACTCATGCCTTGCACAAGTATGACTAAAGGCTACCTTATAAGTGTTGTCTTACATGAGTTAGGTTTGATAGATAGTTGCTATAGATCTCTTCTAGTATATGATTGACTAAAGATGATAATATCCTTGTCTACTTGAAGTAAGTCAATAGTGATACCAAAGGAGGGTGAATATGACTAGGAGGACTTCAAGGTAATTCTTAGTGTGAAGGGTATTATGGGATGCCCTTTATGCATTTCACAAGGGTGCCTTGAGGTTACCTAGAAGTGTGGTGCCCTTGTGGTAGCAAGACTTAAGAGTTGACTATACAGTTAGATTATAAGGGTAAACATGACCAAGAGTCTATTGTACTTATTATGTCTTGTCTCCTATTATCATTATTATTTCTTATGTTGACTTATACTTTATGATGCTTATGTTGGAGACCATGTAAATGACTATAATGCTTGTGTTATTACTTGTTATTATCTCTTATGCTTATGTCTTATGTTGACTAACCATTCAAGATGCTCTTATGATGTTATTCTAGCTTTCATACTTAGCACCTTTTTGTACTAACGCATATTGCCTACATTCTAACCAAATGTAGGGTCTTGGAGATTGAGTTCGTTTGAAGGCTAGGTTCCAAGGGTTTAAAAGAGTTGAAGATCTTGGTGAGTCCTCATAGCTTCGAGGACGAAACCACTTACCTTTATGTCTTTATTATTCATGTTGAAACTATTGTATGGGCTGTGTCCCAAGAGTTTATTCTATAAAGTTGTAATAGATGGTTTGAGACAAAGTCTAGAAAATCTTTCGTTTGCTTTTATGAGAAAATGACTTCGATTGTAAAAGTTTTAAATTCTTCCGTATTTTCTATTATCTTATGTTAAGAATGTGCTAAGGGCTTGTATGCAACCCCTTCAGGGTCAACTACGCCATGTTACGACTAGGGTGTGCTCTCGGGTCATGACACATCACAAGAGCCCATTAATTACACTTAACATTATAAATGAACACACCACAACATCCCTCAAAGCCTACTTGCGCAATGCATAGATGGCATCCCATACCACCACCCACACTAACTAGTGCATTCTTAAGAATCCATAGTTCATTAACATTATTGTGGGGGTAAGCCTTAACCGACTTAGAGCATGTGAGCAATTCATGGAATCCTGGTGTCACCCTCACCGGATAAGGGATTGCTACTTGCCTAAGGTAGGACCATTATTAGTTTAGCCTTAAGTGGATCCACTAGCTAGACCTATTTGGGCACAAAGTTATGGGATAGGGAGATTAATACTAGATACCCCGCCTTAACTCACGGAAGAGCATCCATCACAAGGGAATGTTACTAGATACCCCACGTCCACTCTCGGATGAGCATCCATCTCAATTTATATCCACTCGGTGCGTAGCATTATTCCACATGAAGTACATTAAATTCATTACATTAGTTCATTATGGATAAGAGATTGTTACTAGACACTCCGCCTCAACTTATGGATGAGTATCTATCTCAAACCCAACATTGATTAAAATGGGATATAAGGATTGTTACTAGATACTCCGCCTCAACATTCGGATGAGCATCCATCCCATCCCAACATTCATTCATTGGAAACATCATAGATTCAAAGATGAGAATAGCCTTTCACCTAAGAATCCCCTTATTGCGAGAAAGTTCATTCACAACAAGTCATTATCATTCATTAGAGTACAATTCAGAATAGCCTTTCAATTAACCCACCATAATTAACATTATCATATAAAATTCATTCATTAGTCATTCATGAATGTGTGTATGTGAGAATAACATTTTACATATAGCCTTATCATTCATAGGTGTTAATTGAGAAATAATATTCAATCATAACACATTTTCATTCTAAACATGATCATTATACATTCATTGAAATCACACACACATACTTTACATCATGATCACACATAGATCCTTCGTATATAAGGGTACGATGAAGATATCCATCAATTCAATACCACAATATACATAGTAAGTAAACACCGCCACCTTTCAAGTGGATCAATAGATCAAGTACAATTCCACTTCAATATGTAATTTGATCATAATTTACCTTTCAAGGCTAATAACCAGCATCAATTCATAAAACCAATACACTGCAATAGATAATGAAATTGACATAATTCAATCACTTAATTCAATATAAGCATCAACAATTCAACATAATTGCATAATCAATCATAGAAAATTCATTCATTAGTCATTCATGAGTGTGTGTATGTGAGAATAACCTTTCACATATAGCCTCATCATTCATAGGTGTTAATTGAGAAATAACATTCAATTATAACACATTTTCATTCTAAACATGATCATTATCCATTCATTGAAATCACACACACATACTTTACATCATGATCACACATAGCTCCTTCGTATATAGGGGTACAACGAAGATATCCATCAATTCAATACCACAATATACATAGTAAGTAAACACCTCCACCTTTCAAGTGGATCAATAGATCAAGTACAATTCCACTTCAATATGTAATTTGATCATAACTTGCCTTTCAAGGATAATAATCAGCATCAATTCATAGATCCAAGATACTACAATAGATAATGAAATTGACATGATTCAATCACTTAATTCAATATAAGCATCAACAATTCAACATAATTGCATAATCAATCAACTCCCAATCACAAATGACAATTTGGGAAATTGGGGGAAAACATGGGTTCTAGGAAGAAATCATCTTAATTCAGCTTTAAATCCACAATTCACTCATAATTCAATGCAATAAATCCTTTAGAAATCATTTAGAATCGACCCCCCTACATAGATTGAAATCTAGGGTTTTGGGGAAACTTTGAAGATTTGGAATCACTTTTGAAGTTGGCTCCTTGAAAGATAATAAGTCAAGGATGAAGACCACCATACCTTTTTAAGAAGAATCCCACGAAAATCCTTTGAAAAACATGAAGATTTTGACCTTGGAAGCTTGAAATATTCACCTCCAATGGAGGTTTCTATAGAGAGCTTTTGGAGGGGAGGGGAGGTTTTGATTTGGGGTTTTGAAATAATGAAGTCTAAAATAGAGTTTAATACTTTGAATACTCTTAAAATACCTTAATTAACTTAAAATAACTGTCCCTCCACTTAAAATAATTAATTAGCTAATTACCAATTAAACCTTACATTTGCCTAGTCCTTTAAAACAAAACATATGCAGTCGACAGATCCCCATCCACGGACTGTGGATGGATTGACGCCTCGTGATGTCACCTCGTGGTTTGTGGCTGGTAACGACCCTAAAAATTAAATAGGAAGAACTAGAGCCTCACATGTGAGTTTGAAGTTGAGAAATTTATGAAATGATGAGAAATGGCTTTTGAAGTTTAGTTTAAAGAGAATTGCGGTCAAACGACAAGAAACGACTATAACGTCCGGAAACTAGTCATTTGAGCTAGTGTGTTCTAAGGCATTGTCGTTGAAGTTTGTAGTGTTTTATGAGGATGAAAACTTGTAGAAGCGACTCCTATACTTAGAACAACATGTTTAGAGGTTAAACGTCAGGGTACGACTCCCCAAAAACCACTCGAGGGGTCCATGAGGAGGACCCCAAAACCGTCCCCTAAAGCTGCTGGACAGCATGGTTTGATCTTCTTAGTGGTGATCTACGGTGGTAAACCACGCCCAGTAGACCATACCATGGTCCGTGGATGGACCTCGTGGTTCCATACTTCAATTTTCTTGGAGCCTTCAGAATTTAGAGCCACAGTCCCAAACCACGGAAGCCAACCACGGCCAGTAGATTGATCTACGGTCCGTGGAAGGCTAGCCATAGATGGGAACTGTTTTGGCAGTTTTTACTTTGGTTGGGGGTTAGTATTTTAATTAGTTATTAAAGAGGGGTTAAGGGAGGTCGGTTAGTAGTTAATTAAATGACCTATATAGGCTTAATAAGTCCCTAAACTAAGTCATAAATTCACCACAAGTCAAGACCCCAAATCAAAAATAGAATTTCCCTCTTCCTCTCAAATATTTCTCTCACTAGAAGGAAGAACACCATTGAAGACTTTCAAGTTTCCAAGGTCAATTTCATCTAGATTTTCAAAGCTTTTTCAAGTGAATTTCGTGGATTCTCATCTAATAGTTATGGTGATCCTTCATCTAGGGTTAGTTTTCACCCTAGAGTCAATTCCAAAGATGTTTTCAAGGTTTTCAAGTTTCATCAAAAACCTAGATTTCACTCAAATTCATGGGTTCTTGCATAAAATATTTTCAAATGATAAATTATGATTATATTTATGTTTAATTGATGATTTAAGATGCTTTTACTATGTGAACCCATGATTTCTCTAAATTCCTAAATTTGGACTCATGAAGTGGTTTTATTGATTATGCAATGAATGAGCTATGACGCTTGTATTAGACCCCTTCGGGGTCGAGTATGCCGTGTTACTACTAGGGGGTGCTCTCGAGTCGTGACAAACATGGTATCAGAGCACAAGATTTTGTAATGGTTTTAGGATGTCTCAAACCACATCTAGTAGAGTCTTATTCATAATGTGAAGCGCGCCACCTTATGAATAGGAGGATATTGGGTGTTAAGAAAGTTTCACTTCTTCATTCTTCAAGTCGTGCCATAGAGTTTATCTCTATAATATCTCTCTCTTTTTCCTTCGTTAGAAGGTTTGAGGAAGGAGGGTTGGTTGTGATGCCAACTATGGCTATGTGACTTGGTAGATTGAGATGGAAGATTGTGATGTTTACTTTATTATGAATGGGTTGCTTTATGGTTATGTGTGATGTTGATAGAAGGCAATTATGAGTTTTGAGGTTTGTTGAAAGAGTTGTTGAAATATGGTGTTTTAGAAATGCCTAGGTGTGGTGAGCATGAAGGTTTAGTGAGGTTTAACTCCGACCTTAGAATTGAAAGGAGTGAAGCTTAGAAGAGCTAGTAAAAGTATTCTCTTAAGTGGGCGATAAAGTTCTTAGATGGTAAGGTCTTTGAGTGTACTCAATGTTCATGAGTTAGACTTGATTGATGTTCTCACCTTAAGAGGTGTAGTGAGTTGAGGAGTTTAGATCCGGTGCGGTAGACTCATATGAGGCCTTGTGTGGTGTGGTAAGGTTGATGGTGAGCAAGAGTTGCTTAATGAGGACCTTCCTAGTTTAAAAGTACCGGTATGTTGATGGTTTCTTGTAAGTTGTAAATGTCTTGATTAAGGTTCCCTTTTGGAGTTCAAGATAATCCTTAGTTGGGTTTACTCCTTAGTGGGAGTATGTTGAGTAGTAAGGTTTTTGAGAGTTCCGATATCCTTACCTATTCCTTTATGTGCCTATTCAAGCCTAAGTCAAAGAATTCCTTGTAGCTTGTTTCATGTTTTCGAGTCTTGTGTGAATATGAGTTTCCATGGTCTCCTTATGGTGTGCATGTTCTAGTTGAATTCTTGTTTAAATGAGAAAATGAGTTTTCATGAATTGTGTTCCTCATGTTAATATGCATCTATGAGGAGTTGCCTAAATGTTTCATGAGTTGATTTGTTGAACATGCCTAATGTGCCTTATTAAAAAGTTGCATAATGAGCTTTTATGAGAAAATTGCTTAAATGTGCTTAATGATGTTGTAATGAGAATGATGTGATTTGGAGAAGGAAGTTCCTTCAATGAAATGAAGAATGTGAAGTTTTGATGCATAATGAGTTTGTAGATGTAGTTCCTACTTGCTTGTTTTGCAATGAGTTCATGTTAAGATGAGGTTGGTGTTTCCTTGTAGTTTGGTGGAATGACTATGATGTTGTGTGTTGATGGGCTGCTAAGTTTTAAGTCGTTATGTCTTTGAATGTTTTTAAGTTTCATTGGAGGATGAATGTTCCCAAGTGGGGGATAATGTAACGACCCTAAAAATTAAATAGGAAGAACTAAAGCCTCACATGTGAGTTTGAAGTTGAGAAATTTATGAAATGATAATAAATGGCTTTTGAAGTTTAGTTTAAAGAGAATTGAGGTCAAACGACAAGAAACGACTATAACGTCCGGAAACTAGTCATTCGAGCTAGTGTATTCTAACGCCTTGACGTTGAAGTTTGGAGTGTTGTATGAGGGTGCAAACTTGTAGAAGTGACTCCTATACTTAGAACAACATGTTTAGGGGTTAAACGTCATGGTACGACTCCCCAAATACCACTCGAGGGGTCCTTGAGGAGGACCCCAAAACAGTCCTCCAAAGCTGCCTGGACAGCATGGTTTGATCTCCTTACTGGTGATCTACGGTGGCAACCCACGCCCAGTAGACCATACCAAGGTCCGTTGATGGACATCATGGTTCCATAATTATATTTTCTTGGATCCTTCAGTATTTAGAGCAACAGTCTCAAACCACGGAAGCCAACCACGGCCAGTAGATTGATCTACAGTCCGTGGAAGGCTAGCCATAGATGGGAACTGTTTTGGCAGTTTTTAGTTTAGTTGGGGGTTAGTATATTAATTAGTTATTAAATATGGGTTAATGGAGGTGGTTTAGTAGTTAATTAAATGACCTATATAGGCTTAATAAGTCCCTAAATTAAGTCATAAACTCACCACAAGTCAAGACCCCAAACCAAATGTAATGAAGACTCTAGAATCGATAGGCTAATGGCATTCCTTTCATGAGTATAAGAATGTAATGAGGGACCATGAATCGATAGGCTTATAGCATTCCTTTCATGTGGACCCTAGTTTGTAACGACCCGAGAACACCCCCTAGCCGTTACATGCGTATTCGACCTCTCGGAGGTCTTATACAAGCCTTAGCATTCATTCATCGCATTCGGTAATAAAAACCGTAAGGAATAAAAACACTTTTTAAGACAAATCCATAATACTCATAAAATCTTTCAAATGTAAGGAAGTAGAATTTCTAAGTCTCATGTACCATCTTAGACACGAATAGATAATCTTAGGGACACGGCCCCTTACAACAAGATATAAGTCTTATACAATGTCTAAGTGGAAATACTAGAAAGGTAACAACTATGTCCTCGAATATATGAGGACATACCAAGCTTCTTGAGAAGAGTCGATATCCCAAGCTTCCTCAAAATATCTCCTCACTTTTCACCACCTACACTTGTAACAATAGAGAAATATGGAATTAGTACAATAAGTACTAAGTATGATGACCATGCAAGAAAACATGCACAACGGACATTTACA